>JAKOGI010002149.1:105000-107500 GCA_029747015.1 Carnegiea gigantea
TGCCACAGAATATTTAAACATATTTAAACATCATCCATACTCATGAGACAGTAACCAGATCACACAAACCAAGAGCAACAAACAAGTAAATTATACACAAAGATTTACCTTACCCAGATCAAGAAGTCCGTACAATAACCACATCACACAAGTACATACATACATACATATATACGTAATGCCTAAAACCGAGATAATGCACATGTAGATATATCAAATTGGCTAGGATAACAACATAAAATGTAAAATTTTGCCGAACACAGATTATGAAATTAATGCATTATACCTTAATTCAAAGGATGAGATGTGAAGAGACTAGGATTGCCACAGAATATGAAAAATTGAATCACAATCCACAATTTGGATGTGCCCAATCTGTCTATCTTAAAATTGCCACAAATAAACTTCGTCAACAACATCAAATGTAAAATTCTGCCTAACACAGATTATGAAAATGCATTATCCCTTAATGCAATGCTACATATATATATATACATATATATATATATACATATATAGACTATATATATATATATATAGATATATGTATATATATATATATATATATATATATATATATATATATTATATATATATATAGTATATATATTATATATATAGATTATATACATATATATAGATATATATATATGTACATATATATATATATATACATATGATATATATATATGAATATATATACATATATAGACTATATTTGTACATAAATATATATATATATATATATATATAATATAATTGTTATAATATATATATATATATATATTATATATATATCTATATATTATAATCGTACATATTGATATATATATAATATATACTATATAATATATATATATATATATATCTATATATATATATATATATGTGTGGTGTGTGTGGTGTGTGTAATATATATATATATATTTACATATAATTGCTATATGTTACTTATGGAATTATACAGGTACCTCAAATATTTGTATTAACTATTAAGCAATGATGAGACGTGAAGAGACTAGGATTGCCACAGAATATAAATAACTGCATCACAATCCACAGTTTGGATGTGCCCAATCTGTCTATCTTAAAATTGCCACAAATAAACTTTGTGAACAAATTTGTCTATCAACCGTAATTTGTTGGACTACACCTCAATTACTACATTATTTTATACAAATTTGTAGGAGATATCATCCCACAACATATTATAGTCAGATGATATTTTATACACTTCTTAGTTTAATGGTACTTAATAATTTATTGAAGGCTGACTTTAATAAAATCACTCTAAATGAATATTTATGTAGTCTATAACTATTAAAGGTCACCTCAAATTGTCCATGTTGTACTATCTTTTAAGTAAAATCATCTCACAAAACGATAACTATTATTATTGTCACCGGTTTACACCATCTTTCTTTCACCGGTTGACATAATCTTTACTCTTTAGCGATTTACCTTACCCAGATCAAGAAATATACTCATAAGACAGTAACCAGATCACACAAAACAAGAGTAATAAAGAACTAAATTACACACTGAGATTTACCTTACCCAGATCAAGAAGTCCGTACAATAACCACATCACACAAGTACATACATACATACATAATGCCTAAAACTGAGATAATGCATATATAGATATATCAACTTGGCTAGGACAACAACATCAAATGTAAAATTCGGCCTTACACAGATTATGAAATGAATGCATTATCACTTAATTCAATGTTATGTATATAATTGTTATACGTTACTTATGGAATTATACAGGCACCTCAAATATTTTTATTAACTATTGAGCAATGATGAGATGTGAAGAGACTAGGATTGCCACAGAATATAAATAATTGTATCACAATCCACAATTTGGATGTGCCCAATCTGTCTATCTTAAAATTGTCATAAATAAACTTTGTCAACAAATTTTTCTATCAACCTTAATTTGTTGGACTACACCTCAATTACTACATTATTTTATACAAATTTGTAGGAGATATCATCCCACAACATATTACAGTCAGATGGGTTTCTTCAAATATGACTTCAAAATGGGTTGTGCTAAATAATAATCTATTTTACAGACACTTCTTACTTTAATGGTAATTAATAATTTATTGAAGGCTGACCTTAATAAAATCAATCTAAATGAATAATTACATAGTTTACAACTATTAAAGGTCACCTCAAATTGTCCATCTCATACTATCTTTTAAGTAAAATCATCTCACAAAACAACAACTATTATTATTGTCACCGGTTTACATTATCTTTCTTTCAATTGTTGACATAATCTTTACTCTTTAGCGATTTACCTTACCCAGATCAAGAAATATAATCATAAGATAGTAACCAGATCATACAAACTAATAGCAACAAACAAGTAAATTACACACTGAGATTTACCTTATCCACATTAAGAAGTCCGTACAATAACCACATCATACAAGTACATACATACATATATAATGCCTAAAACCGAGATAATGCACATATA
>JAKOGI010002149.1:110000-125000 GCA_029747015.1 Carnegiea gigantea
ATATATATATATATATACACACACACACAAATATTGTATATGTATATATGTATATATGTATATGTATGTATACATACATATATAGATGTATATACATACATATATATATGTATATATGTCTATGTATGTATATATACATACATTGATGTCCGTGTGTGCGTGTGTATATGTGTGTGTATATATATATACACACACACACACATATATATATATGTATACATATATACATAAATACAAACAAACATATATATATATATATCATAATATATATATATATATATATATATATATATATATATATATACAAAATATAATATACAACATATATACATAATAATAATATATATATTAAATATAATGTGTGGTTGTATATATATATATATATATATATATATTATATATATATATATATAATCTATATTTACATAATGTGTGTGTATACCACACACCACACACACAGAGACAATATATATATATATAATATATATATATATATATATATAATATATTATATATATATATATATCACCACGACACACACACATATATATATGCATATATATTACGTATAATTTACTATATTATTTTTTAATATTATATATATATTTTAATATTATTATATATACACACAACGCGCACGCGTGGCGCTGCGGCGCGCACACACACACAACACATATATATATATATATATATATATATATATCTATATATATATATATATATATATATATATATGCGCACACACACACACAGATATATTATATATATATATATATATATAGAATATATATAGATATATTAATATGTGTATGTATGTATGTATAATTGTCTATGTATATGTATATGTATATGTATATGTACATATATATATATATATGCATATAATATATATATATATATATATATATATATATATATATATAGATATATATAATATATACATATATTACATATATAATATATAATATATATATCTTATCTATATATGTATATATATATACACACACACATACATATATACATACATTCATACATGCATACATACATATATATATATATACGTATATATATGTATATATATGCATATGTGTATATATGTATGCACATATATATATGTATATATATGTATGTATATGCATATGTGTGTATGTATATGTGTACGTTTTTGCATATATGTATATGTATGTATACATATATATATATATATATATATATATATTAATATATTATATATATATGTATGTATGTATGTATGTATGTATAATATGTATATATATATATATTAATATAGATATTATATATATATATATATATATATATATATATATATATATATGTATTTGCATATTTATATGTATATGTATATGTATATGTATATGTATATGTATGCAATGCTTATATATCCATACACAGATTCGAACTTTTTCTATCTCATACAAAGAAATGAAAGAAGGATTTACCTATGTGTTGGCATGGTTTCCTATAAAAAGAATGGATCCATTATCGTCATTTTCAACAACACGACGAAAATTGCAACTAAAAATTGCCAGATTGAACGCTAGGTGGCGATTATTGTTCTAGCGTCGGCATATTGAACGATATGATATGGTAGCACACCGTTGTTGCTTGCTTATGAGGGAGGCATGCCAAGTCAGGTCGACGTTGATGCATTTGGAACACATGGAATCAACGCATCTTGAACAGCGGGGTCATCAACAAAATCCCGTCTCAATTCATAACATCAACGCCCTTGGTAATGTTGGCTTTGACTTATCTAATATCATGGCCTTGCTAAGGTGCTAATCATTACCATATACTTAATACCTCATTCTCACTATATAAAATTTATTCCCAAAATCAGATGAACGAGGTGCTCATGATGAAACTCTTCGATCCAGCGTTGCTCATTCTATAAGACCTATGCCTACAGAACGCGTGACTATCTCATCCACCATAATGGGTAATCTCATGAAACTATCTTACATTTATGTACCGCAACCTTGCATAAGTTACATATTGAGCCTCGCATAAGTTACGTACTGACCCTGCTAATACCATTACAGAACGGACACGTCCCCGTCCAAGACGGTCGTTCTCAAATTGATGGGACTTTAGAATGTGAACGGCTACATGTCTAAATTGCAGAGCTGTTATGTGGATAGAGGAAAAGGTTAGAAACAGTAGCATCACAAATCCCAGATTCAATTTGTGTTGCCAAAATGGACAAGTTAGTCTGCCCTTACCTCCACCAACACCTCAATTCCTTGAATCATTATTGCCAAACCGATATTTCCTTGACAATATTAGAGTCTACAACTCCATGTTCTCATTTACTTCAATGAGGGGAAGGATTGATAACAGTGTCAACGATGGTAGAAGCCCATATGTTTTCTAAATAAATGGAAGCAACCACCACAAAATTGGGTCCTTACTCCCTTAATCTGGATTACATCTAGCATTTGCACAGTTGTACATTTACAACACTAGCAATGAAGTGTCAAACCGAGTGACTGCACTTAGGGCATCTAGTCATTATGGCGTTATATTTGATATTGTGCAAGGGTTGCAACAAATGTTGGATTTGGTTAATCCCTATGTCGCTGTGTTCAGAAGAGCTAGAGATATGTTACGTGACCATGACGAGGTTCCTGATTTATGAATTTGAATAATCCAGGCTAGAGAAGGCCGACAATATATTAAACAACTACAGAAGAAGTTGCAGGACTAATAGTTAAAGATGGAACTGAACACTTTGGACCACGAGATGTCATACTCCAAACAAGGGATGGAACCTTACAGAGGATAGATGAGCATCACCCATCCTACATGCCTTTACACTATCCTCTTTTGCTTCCATATGGCACTGATGGATGGAGTGCAGACATCCCACAAATGGCTAACTCCAGTACCGCAAGGTCAACGGTATCAATGAGGGAATTTTATGCATTTTGCATCCAAGATTGACTAGGTGAATCCATGGTTATTAAACAGAGTTGTCGATTGGGCCATTAGTTCTATGTAGATGCGTGGGCTGCCATTGAGCAATATAGGCATACATGGTTCGAAAACCATCAAGGTCACCTACGGACTGAATTGTACAGTGGCATTCAAGATGCACTTAACGCAGGTGACCTTAATGCAGAATCAATAGGGAGGAGATATATTCTACCATCTTCTTTCACGGGAGGGCCACGTTATATGACGCAGCATTATTAGGATGCAATCGCAATTTTTCGCGCACTGGGGCCTCCTGATTTCTTCGTCACATTCACATGTAATCCAAGTTGGCCTGAAATCACAAACGCGGTATTACCTAGTTAACGATCTGAGGACAGGCCCGATCTACTAGCTCGAGTATTTAGGATTACGTTACGATAACCGTTCGATGATTTTAAAATGAAAAAAATCTTTGGCACCGTCATTGCTGGTGAGTTCCTGGCATTGCCAAACATAGTATTTTACCTTATAAATATATTCAGTGTACTAATTACCTCCACTTTATCTTTTACAGAAGTATATGTTGTTGAATTTCAGAAGCGTGGCCTTCCCCATGCTCATATTCTGTTAATAGTCACACCAGAAGATAAGCCTGCATGCCTAGAAGATGTTGATAGGCTCATTAGTGCAGAAACTCCTGATCAATCTATGGACCCTCTAGCATATGATACTATCACACGATTCATGATACATGGCCCATGTGTATCATGTTTGGTTGACGAAAGATGTTCAAAATGTATCCAAAAAGATTTTGTAATCAAACCACATTTGATGAGCATGGATTCGCTCAATACCGCCGGCGGCGCACTCCTCAACAAGTGTTCGTGAATGGACAAGAGATTGATAACCAATGGGTGGTCCCATACAATAGAGATCTATGCATAAAATATAACGCTCACATCAATGTCGAGCGCGTAGCTGTCCGTAGTGTGATCAAGTACCTGTTTAAGTATGTGCATAAGGGACATGATCGTGCTACTATTGTCATCGCAGGGAATACAACACATCGTGACAATGAGCAATCTCGGCCACGTAGTGAAGGGGATGAAATCCAAGAATATTTAGATTGTCGCTACATATCTGCCGTTGAGTTATGCTGGCGGATTTTTGAGTTTAACTTGCAGCATCAATACCCTTTTGTACAAAAATTCCAATACCATTTGTCGGGAGAACAATTAGTCATGTTCAATGACAGAGAGGACCTCATTAAAATTGCTAATGAACCAGAGGCGTATAAAACAATGTTAACAATGTGGTTTGATGCAAATAAGAAGTACCCACACGGTTGACAGACCACGTATCTGAACTTCCCCACGCAACGGGTATGGAATCATTTTTCTAAAAGCTGGACGGTCTGACAAAAAGGTTATTCAATTGGTCAACTTCCGTTTACACATCTAAATTATGGTGAACGATACTATTTGAGAATGCTTCTTACAAAGATATGTGAAGCAACTTCTTTTGAGGATATTCATAATATACGTGGTGTCTTACATCCAACATTTAAGTCAGCATGCATGGCATTGGGTTTGCTTCATGATGATGGTGAATGGCATGCTACCTTGACTGAAGCATCAACCTGGGCTTTAGGTGTGCAACTATGAAATATGTTTTGCTCTATGTTGATGTTCTCCGAGATTGCTGACCCAGTAAAGTTGTGGGACATACATTGGGTTCATATAACAGATGGCCTGTTACATACCATACGACGCCAGGCAAGAATGCCGGATATGGATTTACCGTGTACCGAAATCCAGAATCTTGGACTACTTGAGATTGAACATATCTTGAACAGAAATAGACGATCACTACGTAATTTTCCTCTAATGCCACTCCCTTCCATCCAAGCTACAGTTCATACAACTAATCGGCTTATTATTGATGAATTGATTATGATACAGCTATGGAAACATCAAGATTTGAAAGTTTGGTAAGGAGATTGAACTCTGATCAGTATCATGCGTACAGATCAGTACTCGATGCTTATAACAGAGGTGAAGGGGGGTTGTTCTTCATATATGGTAGTGGGGACACAGGAAAGACATATCTATGGAGTACTTTAATCTCCAAGTTCTGATCAGAAAAACATATTGTCCTTACCGTGGCATCATCGGGAATTGCCTCATTATTGCTACCTGGAGGGAAAATAGCCCACTTAGTGTTTAAAATACCCTTACAATTTGATGAGACGTCTGTTTGTTACTTTAATAAGAGGTCTGAACGTGCAGATCTCATCCGTGAGACAACGTTGATGGTATGGGATGAAACATCAATGATGAATCGTTTAGCGTTTGAAGCCGTTCATCCTCACCTGCAGGACATATGCGATAATCAGAATGCTTTTGGTGGGAAACTGGTCCTTCTTGGGGGAGATTTTAGACAGATACTTCATGTGATTACACACGGTAGTCGTGAATCTATCGTTGCAGCTACGATCCATCGAGCAACATTCTGGACTAAATGCAGTGTTCTGCACTTGCATATAAACATGCAGCTGCAACAAATAGATGAACCTAACGAGACTATGCCCAATATCGAGGAATTTGCTTGATAGATATTACATGTTGGAGATGGTCAAGTGCAAGGAATTGCTATTTCAGATCACGGAGAGACCAATTGGATCAAGATACCGGAAAAAATTCCTAATATAGAATGAAGATAACGGTCTGCATAATTTGATCGCATCAATTTACCTTGATTTTAATGCTAGGTATGTAGATTGGTCATATCTTTGCGAACGAGGGATTCTTGGACCAATGAATGATGATGTCGATGAAATAAACACAATCATGTTATCCATGATGTGAAAAGCTATTTGATTTGTGATACCCTTTCAAATGCTTACGATTGTGGTCCTTTTAGTGATATGGAACCCCCTGAATTATTACATTCCCTAAAGATCTCTGGGTTGCCAAATCATTGTTTAAATCTTAAAGTCGGTGCGCTCGTTATATTATTGAGAAATTTGAATCAGTCAATAGGATTGTGCAATGGTACTTGATTGATTGTCAGTAAGCTTGGTGATAGAGCAATTGAGGCCAAAGTAATAACTGGCTCAAAAGTTAGGAGATTGTTTTAATACGCAGAATCGATTTAACATCATCCAATCTTCCAGATCTACAACTCAGAAGAAGGCAGTTCCCTCTAAAATTGGCATTTGCGATGACAATCAACAAAAGTCAGGGGCAAGCTTTAAATAGAGTTGGCGTATACCTTCCAAGGCCTGTATTCAGCCATGGTCAACTTTATGTTGCACTGTCACGTGTTTCATCCCTTTCTGGATTAAAAGTACTGCTTTGTAATAAGAAAGGAGTTCCAGTAGACGTTACAAAAAATGTTGCGTATAGGGATGTATTGAACCATTTGTAGATTATAATTATCTCATACAGTTTATTCATATCGCCTATTACATTCTGTCTGTTTGATTATCCTATTTTCAATCATATAATTCCGGTGTTATGTACAGGAATACACCTCCCTCGACAAACACATTGTTGTCATTTCTTTATTATCATAGCATACTATATACTTTTAATTTTTGTTTCTAGATTACATATATGGAATCTTCAGCACATACTTCTATGCCTATATGCGTCATAAACCCTTGCAATAGATCTGTGACATTGATAGTTCGACTCATGCGAGCAATGTCTATTTGGCTACATGGACGACGGACGTTATGGAAAGTTATATTCATGAGCTACCAGGTATTGGATTATTGTGTTCAATACAGTCCTCATCGTATGCATATATGAAGCTTATGAATGCATTCCATTTTTTTATAGTGTGATGAGATTTTCGGCATCATAGAAGGCGATGCCGATATTACTCGATGGAGATCCATACTCAGTGCTGGTAATGTTTACCACATATCCGGATTCTCGGTTTATGCTCCTACAGATGGCAAACGGAATGTGGTCACCAACCTGTACAAATTCATTTTCAAGCCGAGAACGACACTACTTGGCATCATTGAAGAATGTCAGGATATTCTATACCAGCACCGACCTCCGTTCATGTCATTCACAGAGGTCTCTCGACGTATACAGACACCTGATAATGTTATTGGCATGTATTGTTCACACAGTCAAGTTTGGTATCTAAATTTAAGCATGCATATCTTCTGTACTCTTTGCAATGTTCTCATTCCCTGTTGCTCTACGGACGTCATAGGCATGGTAGTAGCTATATATCTTTTGGAATGGACCAGAGATAGAGGCACCGCATGGTGGGAATTATTACGTTGTGACATACAGTACGTACTGTAATTAGTTAATATTTGTTCGTATTTATTGTTGCATTTCAATTATATACAGATTAGTATATATGATACACATGTGTAGGAGGCATCCATTGAGACTGACTTTATAAGGAGATTTTGTGGAAGTTGAGGGCACCTTTATTCAGCAACATTTGACTGATAAAAATATACTTCTTGCTTCCAGAGTGCACATTAGACATTATGAAGGTAACTTTACGTCCACTTGATATAATTTCATTCACACAAATGACTAATATCTATTATTCTGATTGTATATTTCAGTAATATGTTTTCACTATTGCAATATAACTGTAGAAGTATCAATTTCTAGTTTGCCCGTTAGTAGCTGATAAACCCAGATATTGAAGCAACAGAAGACTTTGAAGGATGGTATACACAACACATAACCTTAATTTATGTTTTCTAATTTCATACAACTTATGTACACCTGATCTCACATGTGTTACTTTTTATATATATGTATTAGGTACTCTGGCACTTTAGGTGTAATGAAGCATTTCGATTTCATGCGTATGAGAACATTACGCATGTGCCATCTAGAGACATTGTTTGCAACTAAACGGATTAGATTAAATGAATATGCTTATGCGCCAAATGTAAGCTAAACTTTTATTCACCAAATGTTCATTAGGCTTACATACATTCATTCAATATCACATAATTTTGAAATTTTATTATATCCAGGTTAGATATTATCAGATTTTTGCATATATTGCTGAAATTCACCTGTTGCTTTACGACGCTTGCACTACTTGCAACAAAAGTGTCCACACTTATATATTCATACTTAATGTACCATACTGCACATGTCGATCCCCACGTTTGACTCGAAACAGGTTTGTATCTATGATTCCCTTTTGTTTTACGGTCTGTTATGCTTTCCTATATTTATGTTTGCATTAGTGTAACCATGCCTTTCTACTTCAAAAATGCAGCTTCATATTCAGAGTTGTGTTACAAGATATCACAGGTTGTAAAGAGTTCACTGTTCTTCATGAGGATACGCAAATTCTTTTACATACGACCACTTTGCAGTCGGATATGTATGCAGCGCAGGTATTCTTATTGTCACTGCTTATCATGTTCACCCAAGTTATTGTCGTTGCCTAACCTGTGTTACTATTATCCACAGCCATATAGTTATCTATCTCTCTATGCGATCATAGATGATTACATCGAAAAACCTTAGATTTTCATTCTAGAACCTTCATGACGGCATGAATTAGAAGCTCCTGTCCCTCTTATTGTGCCAGTCAATTGGGAGGAAGAGGTCTATTACATACGACGTACTAATGTTAGGTACACCAGGTACATAATGTGTATATATAAAATTCTCTTCTATCATTGTTAAACAAATTATCACTAAATCGTGATTTTTGCTTCAGGTACAAGAGAAGGAGGTGGATTCTTCATCATTGGCGTCATAACTGAACTTATCATCATCTAATTTAGCATACTTTGTATCGAGTTTACTACCTAATGTGTCAATCATACTTGTATAGACTTCTCCCACAATAATATAGTTTTCAATTGTTAATCATATTGTTTATACACGAACTTGCTGTATATTTAATTTTTTTGGGGGTTTTTTCTTCTCTTTACTGACTTATAGTATTAATTATTTCCACACTAACTATCCATTTATTCTTTTGATAAGAATCTATCAAATGTCCATTTAAACGTGCTTCGTTCTTTTGCACGAGACCTTCGTGCTTTTACACGGGCCCCATGCAAAAGCACGCAGCATGTTTAAATGGACATTTGATAGCTATCTTATCAAAAGAACAAATGGATAGTTAGTGTAGAAATAATTAATACTATAAGTCAGTAAAGAGAAAGAAAAACCCGACAAAAAAAATTAAATATACAGCAAGTTCGTGCATAAACAGTATGATTAACAACTGAAAACTATATTATTATGGGAGAAGTCTATATAAGTATGATTGACACATTAGATAGTAAACTCGAAATAAAGTACGCTAAATTGGATGATGATAAGTTAAGTTATGACGCTAACGTTGAAGAATCCACCTCCTTCTCTTGTACCTGACTCAAAAATCACAATTTAGTGATAATTTGTTTAACAATGATAGAAGAGAATTTTATGTATACACATTATGTACCTGGAGTACCTAACATTAGTACGTCGTATGTAATGGACCTCTTCCTCCCAATTGACTAACACAATAAGATCGACAGGAGATTCTACTTCATGCCGTCGTGGAGGCTCTAGACTGAAAACCCAAGGTTTTCCGATGTAATCATCTATAATTGCATAGAGAGATAGATGACCATATGGCTGTGGACAATAGTAACACAGGTTAGCCAATAACAATAAGTTGGGTGAACATCATAAGCAATGACAATAAGAATACCTATGCTGCATACATATCCGAGCTGTGTAGTGGTTGTATGTAAAAGAATGCACACATCCTCATGAAGAACAGTGAACTCTTTACAACCTGTGATATCTTGTAACACAACTCTGAGTATGAACCTGTATTTTTGAAGTAGAAAGGTATGGTTACACTAATGCAAACATTAATATGGGAAAGCATAACAGACCGTAAAACAAAAGGGAATCATAGATGCAAACCTATTCCGAGTCAAACTTGGGGATCGACATGTGCAGTACGGTACATTAAGTGCGAATACATAAGTGTGGACACTTTTATTGCCAACAGTGCAAGCGTCATAAAGCAACGGGTGAATTTCAGCAATATATGCAAAAATCCGGTAATATCTAACCTGGATATAATAAAATTTCAAAATTATGTGATATTGAATGAATGTATGTAAGCCTAATGAACATTTGGTGAATAAAAGTTTAGCTTACATTTGGTGCATAAGCATATTCATTTAATCTAATCCGATTAGTTGCAAACAATGTCTCTAGATGGCACATGCGTAATGTTCTCATACGCATGAAATCGAAATGCTTCATCACACCTAAAGTGCCAGAGTACCTAATACATATATATAAAAAGTAACACATGTGAGATCAGGTGTACATAAGTTGTATGAAATTAGAAAACATAAATTAAGGTTATGTGTTGTGTATACCATCCTTCAAAGTCTTCTGTTGCTTCAATATCTGGGTTTATCAGCTACTAACGGGCAAACTAGAAATTGATACTTCTACAGTTATATTGCAATAGTGAAAACATATTACTGAAATATACAATCAGAATAATAGATATTAGTCATTTGTGTGAATGAAATTATATCAAGTGGACGTAAAGTTACCTTCATAATGTCTAATGTGCACTCTGGAAGCAAGAAGTATATTTTTATCAGTCAAATGTTGCTGAATATAGGTGCCCTCAACTTCCGTAAAATCTCCTTATAAAGTCAGACTCAATGGATGCCTCCTACACATATGTATCATATATACTAATCTGTATATAATTGAAATGTAACAATAAATACGAACAAATATTAACTAATTACAGTATGTACTGTATGTCACAACATAATAATTCCCACCATGTGGTGCCTCTATCTCTGGTCCATTCCAAAAGATATATAGCTACTACCATGCCTATGATGTCCGTAGAGCAACAGGGAATGAGAATATTGCAAAGAGCACAGAAGATATACATGCTTAAATTTAGATACCAAACTTGACTGTGTGAACAATACATACCAACAACACTATCAGGTGTCTGTATATGTCGAGGGACCTCTGTGAATGACACGAACGGAGGTCGGTGCTGGTATGGAATATCCTGACATTCTTCAATGATGCCAGAAGTGTCGTTCTCGGTGTGAAAATAAATTTGTACAAGTTGGTGACCACATTCCGTTTGCCATCTGTAGCAGCATCAACCGAGAATCTGAATATGTGGTAAACATTGCTAGCACTGAGTATGGATCTCCATTGAGTAATATCGGCATCGCCTTCTATGATGCCAAAAATCTCATCACACTATAAAAAAATGGAATGCATTCATAAGCTTCATATATGCATACGATGAGGACTGTATTGAACACAATAATCCAATACCTGGTAGCTCATGAATATAACTTTCCATAATGTCCGTCATCTATATAGCCGAATAGACATTGCTTGCATAAGTCGAACCATCAAGTCACAGATCTGTTGCAAGGGTTTATGGCGCGTATAGGCATAGAAGTATGTGCTGAAGATTCCATATATGTAATCTAGAAACAACAATTAAAAGTATATAGTATGGTATGATAATAAAGAAATGACCACAATGTGTTTGTCGAGGGAGGTATATTCCTGTACATAACACCAGAATTGTATGATTGAAAATAGGATAATCAAACAGACAGAATGTAATAAGCGATATGAATAAACTGTACGATATAATTATAGTCTACAATTGGTTCAATACATCCCTATACGCAACATTTTTTGTAATGTCTGCTGGAACTCCTCTCTTATTACAAAGTAGTACTTTTAATCCAGAAAGGGATGAAGCACGTGACAGTGCAACATAAAGTTGACCATGGATGAATACGGGCCTTGGAAGGTATACGCCAACTCTATTTAAAATTTGCCGCTGGCTCTTGTTGATTGTCATTGCAAACGCCAATTTTAGAGGGAACTGCCTTCTTCTGAGTTATAGATCTGGAAGATTAGATGGTGTTAAATCGATTCTGGGTATTAGAATAATCTCTCCAACTTTTGAACCAGTTATTACTTTGGCCTCAATTACTCTATCACCAAGCTTACTGACAATCAATCAAGTACCATTGCACAACCCTATTAACTGATTCAAATTTCTCAATTATATAGCGAACCGACTTTAAGATTTAAACAATGATTTGGCAACTCAGAGATCTTTAGGGAATGCAATAATTCAGGGGGTTCCATATCACTAGAAGGACCGTAATCGATAACATTTGAAAGAGTATCACAACTCAAATAGCTTTTCACATCTCCAGGAAGCATGGATAATATGATTGTGTTTATTTCATCGACATTATCATTCGTTGGTGCAAGAATCCCTCGTTCACGAAGATACGACCAATCTACTTACCTAGTATCAAAATCAGGGCAAATTGATGCAATCAAATTATGCAGACCATAGTCTTCATTCCGTATTAGGAATTCTTCCAGTATCTTGATCCAATTAGTCTCTCCGTCATCTAAAATAGCAATTCCTTGCACTTGACCATCTCCAAATTGTAATATCCATCGAGCAAATTCCTCGATATTGGGCATAGTCTCGTTAGGTTCATCTATTCATTGCAGCCGCATGTCTATACGCAAGTGCAGAAGACTGTATTCATTCCAGAATGTTGCTCAATAGATCGTAGCTGCAACGATAGATACACGACTCTTGTGTGTAATCACAGGAAGTATCTGTCTGAAATCTCCCCCAAGAAGGACCAGTTTCCCACCAAAAGCATTCTGATTATCGAATATGTCCTGCAGGTGGCGATGATCGGCTTCAAACGCTAAACGATTCATCATTGGTGCTTCATCCCATACAATCAACGTTGTCTCACGGATGAGATCCACACATTTAGACCTCTTATCAAAGTAACAAATGGACGTCTCATTAGGTTATAAGGGTATTTTAAACACCGAGTGGGCTGTTTTCCCTCCAGGTAGCAGTAATGAGGCAATTCCTGATGATGCCATGACAAGGACAATATGTTTTCTGATCGAAACTTGGAAATTAAAGTATTCCATAGATATGTCTTTCCCATGCCCCCACTACCATATATGAAGAACAACCCCTTTTCACCTCTGTTATGAGCATCGAGTACTGATCTGTATGCATGATACTGATCAGAGTTTAATCCCGTTACCAAACTTTCAAATCTTGATGTTTCCATAGCTGTATCATAATCAAGTTCATCAATAATAAGCCGATTGATTGCATGAACTGCAGCTTGGCTGGAAGGGAGTGGCAGTGGAGGTAAATTACTTAGTGATCGTCCATTTCTGTTCAAGATACGTTCAATCTCAAGTAGTCCAAGATTCTGGATCTTAGTACACGGTAAATCCATATCCGAAATTCTTGTTTGGCGTTGTATGGTATGTAACAGGTCATCTGTTATGTGAATCCAATGTGTGTCCCATAACTTTACTGGGTCAGCAATCTCGGAGAATATCAACATAGAGCAAAACATATTTTGTAGTTGCACACCTGAAGCCCAGGTTGATACTTCAGTCAAGGCAGCATGCCATTCACCATCATCATCAAGCAAACCCAATGCCATGTATGCTGACTTAAATGTTGGATGTAGGACATCACATTTGGTATGAATATCCTCAAACGAAGTTGCTCCACATATCTTTGTAAGAAGAATTCTCGAATAGTATCGTTTACCATAATTTGGATGTGCAAACGGAAGTCGACCAATTGAAAAACCTTTTTGATGGACCGTCCAGCTTTTGGAAGAATGATTCCATACCCATTGCATGGGGAAGTTCAGATACGGGGTCTGTCGAGCGTGTGGGTACTTCTTATTTGCATCAAAACACATTGTTAACATTGTTTTATGCGTCTCTCCTTCATTAGCAATTCTAATGAGGTCCTCTCTGTCATTGAACACGACTAATTGTTCTCCCGGCAAATGGTATTCGAGTTTTTGTACAGAAGGGTATTGATGCTGTAAGTTAAACTCAAAAATTCGCCAGCATGACTCAACGGCAGATATGTAGCGACAATCTAAATATACCTGGATTTCATCCCTTTCTCTACGTGGCCGAAATTGCTCATTGTCACGATGTGTTGTATTACCTTCAATGACAATAGTAGGACGATCATGTCCATTATGCACCTACTTATACAGGTACTTGATCACACTATGGATAGCTATGCGCTTGACATTGATGTGAGAGTCATATTTTACGCATAGATCTCTATTTTATGGGACCACCCATTGGTCATCAATCTCTGGTCCATTCATGAACACTTGTTGGGGAGTACGCTGCCGGCGGTATTAAGCGAATCCATGCTCATCAAATGTGGTTTGATTACAAAATCTTTTTAGGTAACATTTTGAACATTTTTTCTCAACCAAACATGATACACATGGGCCATGTATCATGAATCATGTGACAATATCATATATTAGAGGGTCCATAGATTGATAAGGAATTTCTGCACTAATGAGCCTATCAACATTTTCTGGGCATGTAGGCTTATCTTCCAGTGCCACTGTTAAGAGAATATGAGCATGGGGAAGGCCATACTTCTGAAATTCAACAACATATACTTCTGTAAAAGATAAAGTGGAAGTAATTAGTGCACTGAATGTATTTATGAGGTAAAATACTATGTTCGACAATGCCAGGAACTCACCAGCAATGACGGTGCCCAAGATGTTTTTTGTTTTAAAATCATCGAACAGTTGTCGTAACTTAATCCTAAACACTCGAGCTAGTAGATCGGGCCTGTCCTCTGATCATTGACCAGGTAATAGCTCGTTTGTGATTTCAGGCCAACTTGGATTACATGTAAATGCGACGAAGAAATCAGGAGGCCCCAGTGCGTGACAAATTGCGATTGCATCCTGATAATGCTGCATCATATAACGTGGCCCTCCCATGAAAGAAGATGGTAGAATATATCTCCTCCCTATTGATTCTGCGTTAACGTCACCTACGTTAAGTGCATCTTGAATGCCACTATACAATTCAGTCCGCAGGTGACCTTGATGGTTTTCGAACCATGTAAGCCTATATTGCTCAATGGCAGCCCATGCATCTACGTAGAACTATTGGCCAAATCGAC
>JAKOGI010002149.1:130000-137924 GCA_029747015.1 Carnegiea gigantea
CCTTGTTTGGAGACCGAGCCCTCAGCCAGAGTATATCCACACCCCATGAGGGTGTCACTCCCTATCTCATCAATCACTTGAGCAGCCACCCTCCTTTTGAGCGCTATCCCAAAGTGCTCAAAAACCTTCGTCAATAGAAAACCATACCCAAGATCATGTG
Organism: Carnegiea gigantea; assembly: GCA_029747015.1. Classification (NCBI taxonomy): domain Eukaryota; kingdom Viridiplantae; phylum Streptophyta; class Magnoliopsida; order Caryophyllales; family Cactaceae; genus Carnegiea; species Carnegiea gigantea. Next base: position 130,161 of record JAKOGI010002149.1, read on the forward strand.
CCCGAGTGGTGTTTGCAATACGCCCAATATGGCGGATCATAAGAACAGGAAGGTTGATGGGTTCCTCCCTATCCAAAAGATCCACCAGGCACTGATCAAGAGCATCAGCCTGGTTTCTACCTTGACCTCTTGGGATGATGTTCTTTATGACAAACATAAAGAGCAGTTGGTGCAGAGAGGTCATCTCACCCTTCTTCACGGATGTGGGTGTTTGCAGGCCCTGGTTTTGACTCAACCGCTGTGAAAGCTCCAGCATCCTGGCTGTCCCTAGGACAGACTTATCCTTCCTCACATACACATCAAAGCCAAGTGAGGGAACACTCAAAATCGTACCCAGAGTTTGTGCATCAAATTGCACCTGTGTATCACCAATTTTACTTGTCACCACCCCTTCGGTGACAGCACAATTGGCATAGAACTCAGCCAATTCTGGTACAGAACACCCCAGCTGGGTGTTCGTGAAGAGGTCCAGCCAGTTCTGGGCACGCAGCTTCTGTAGGAACACCCCCAACCCCTGTTCCTCGAAAAATTGAACTCTCACTATCTTTCCCCTAACTACATTGCACTTAAGCAGATGCGCAATCTTGGTAGAAACAGGAGAGGCAGTAGACTTTTTGGCTCTTTTGGGGGGAGGAACAGAAGAAGCAGTCTTGGGTTTAGCTGATTTTGAGACTGGAGCAGTAGAGGTCTTTCTTTTGCGAGGGTACAACGGGTAGATCATTACTAGCCGCCCGCGCATGCCTTGGGAAGGAGGAAAAGTTAAAGGCTAGACACAACATGTTTCACATACTAACAATCAAGGAGCGTACCTGTTCTTGTTGCTTGATCTTGGAGGAGATTCAACGGTAACAAGATAATAAAGGCAATCATATTAAATTTAAACGGATGCCAGCAGCTACAAAGAATGCACATATACTAAAATAGCACAGAATTGATTGCAAACAATTTTTATTGAACACATTGTACCTTCAACATATGGAAGTTACAAACAGGGGGAGAGAACAGGGTACTTAGGTTGTTTCAATCAAACCTAGTTCAAGTCTATTTTTCTCAAATTGATCTCTACTTAGCGCCTCGGTGAATATATCAGCAATTTGGTTTTCTGTGGCACAAAAATTCATTGAGATTAACCCTTTTTCAACATTGTCTCTTAAGAAATGATGACGTATGTCAATATGTTTAGTTCTTTTATGTTGACACGGATTTTTGGCAATATTAATTGCACTTGTGTTATCACAAAAAATAGGTATGCATCCAGTGTCAACACAAAAGTCTTTGAGTTGTTGTCTTATCCACAGTAATTGAGCACAACATGAAGCAGCTGCAACATATTCAGCTTCTGCTGTGGACATGGCAACTGAATGTTGTTTCTTGGTTGCCCAAGATACCAAACAAGGTCCAAGGAAATGAGCCATACCTGTGGTGCTTTTTCTATCAACCAGGAAGCCTGCATAGTCAGCATCAGCATATCCAACAAGATCAAAATTGCAACCTCTAGGATACCATAGAGCTAAATCAGGTGTATGTTTTAAATACCTTAGTATCCGTTTAACAGCCTTAAGATGAGTTTCTTTAGGATTAGACGGAAAACGGGCACATAAACCAACACTGAAAACAATGTCAGGCCTACTAGCGGTAAGGTATAAGAGTGACCCTATCATGCCCCTGTAGAGTTTCTCCTCAACTGAGGGACTCCCATCATCCATTACCAACCTGGTAGAAGGCGAAATGGGAGTATCAATGGGCTTGGCCGACTCCATTCTAAAACGCTTAAGTAGTTCCTTAATATACTTTTGTTGATGGATCATGGCGCCGTTTGAAGTTTGCTTGATCTGTAAGCCTAAGAAGAAATTAAGCTCACCCATCATGCTCATTTCAAACTAACTCCTCATCATCTTTGAAAATTCATTGCATAAATCATGATGAGTTGCCCCAAATATGATGTCATCAACATATACTTGGACAATCAACATATGTTCCCCGTTAAATTTTAGAAACAAGGTATTATCTACCTTGCCTCTTCTAAAATCATTTTCAAGTAAAAAGCTTGACAATCATTTATACCAAGCTCTAGGAGCTTGTTTTAGACCATAAAGAGCTTTGTCAAGTTGAAAAACATGGTTTGGAAATTCACTGTTTTCAAAACCAGGGGGTTGTTTGACATACACCTCTTCTTTAAGGTATCCGTTTAGGAATGCACTTTTGACATCCATTTGATATAGCTTGATCTCCATATGAGCTGCAAAGGCTATTAGGATACGAATAGCCTCAATCCTTACAACAGGTGCGAAGGTTTCTTCATAATCGATCCCTTCTTCCTGATTGTAGCCTTGAACCACCAGCCGTGCCTTGTTCCTAGTGACTGTTCCGGACTCGTCCAGCTTGTTCCGAAACACCCACTTGGTTCCAATGATTGTTCTATCTGCAGGCTGGGGTACAAGGTGTCATACCTTGTTCCTTTCAAATTGGTGAAGCTCTTCTTGCATTGCTGTGACCCAATCTGCATCTGCAAGAGCTTCATTGACATTCTTTGGCTCCATGTTAGAGAGAAATGCATAGAAAGCACAAAAATTCTTAAGCTTAGATCTCGTTTGCACCCCAGTATTTATATCAGATAAGATTTGATCAAGGGGGTGTGAACGATGATGCTTCCAAGGTCGTGGAGTTAGGGGATCCATAGACACACTTTCCACTCTGGCTTCGATACTTGAAAAATCAGGTTTAGAAACAGCTCCTGAGCCTGTTCCTGCACCTATTTGCAGGCCTGTTCCTGAGAAACTGGAGTGGTGTTGTCCCGAACAGGGTTCAACGTTGCTTCCCCCTGTTTGGTCCTCACCTTGCCTGCCGTTCTGAGGAACAGCTTCAGAATCCGTTTTCTCCACGGTGTTCTTACCTTGTTCATCTTGGTGCAACACTTCTTTTCGAACAAGACCTAATTCAAATCCTTCCTCCTGTGCATCATTCTTGCTCAACGAGTTAGATTCATCAAAAAGCACATGCACACTTTCCTCAACACACAAGGTTCTTTTGTTAAACACTTTGTATGCCTTACTATGTGAGGAATAACCGAAAAATATTGCCTCATCACTCCTAGGATCAAACTTCCCTAAGGCATCCTTCCCATTGTTATGCACAAAACACCTACAACCGAATGTTCTTAAATGCATGATGTTGGGCTTTCTACCTTTGAAAAGTTCATGGGGAGTTTTGTTCAAAATAGGTCTAATCATGCATCTATTTATAATGTAGCATGATGTGTTCAAAGCTTCTGCCCAAAAGTTCCTAGGAAGACCACTAGCAATAAGCATTGTTCTAGTCATGTCTTCTAGGGTGCGATTTTTGCGCTCAACCACCCCGTTCTGTTGGGGTGTTCTTGGGGCTGAGAAGTTATGATCAACACCATGTGCATTACAATAGTTTGTAAAGCTTGCATTTTCAAATTTAGTACCATGATCAGACCTTAAACTAACTAAAGAGTGTCCTACTTTCCTTTCAACCCTTTTGAGAAAGGCAATAAAATTCTCAAAAGTTTCATCCTTGGATGCCAAGAACAGGGTCCAAGTAAATCGAGAGTAATCATCCACTACAACCAGCACATACCTCTTCCCACCTCTACTTGCTATCCTCATAGGACCACATAGATCAATGTGTAACATTTCGAGAGGTCGGGTAGTGCTAACACAATTTTTTGATTTAAAAGACGATCTGACTTGTTTGCCTTTTGCACAAGCTTCACAAACCTTGTCATCATTGAATTTGATGGAAGGTAGTCCAACAACTAGGTCTTTGGAAACAAGTTTGTTCAAAAGAGTGAGACTTGCATGACCTAGTCTCTTGTGCCAGAGCATTATATCATCATTTAAAGCACTCAAACAAGTCAGATTGTTTTGAGGAAGTGTGAAAATACATACTTTGTAAACATTTTTGTGACGCTTCCCCCTTAACACGACATCTCCTGTGTTTGAGTTTACAACCAAGCAACGTGTTGGTGAGAACACTACTAGGTTGTTCTTGTCACACAGTTGGGACACACTAAGCAGATTGTGCTTTAAGCCATCAACTAGATAGACATTATCAATTGAGTGGGAATGGGACTCACCAACCCTACCTATACCGACAATTGTCCCAGACTTGCCGTTTCCAAACGCCACACTCCCACCATCCGAAGCTGTAAGTGAGAGAAAGTTGGATTTTTCACCGGTCATATGCCTCGAACACCCACTATCAACATACCACAGCTGCTTGTTTTCAAGGTTGTTCCCTGGGCTGTTTGCTGGGTTGTTTGCTAGGTTGTTCTCTCTCACTTCAGTCTGCAAAACAAATCAAGGGTTAGTTTTGGGAACCTAGATCCACTTGGGTCCCATTCTTTTAGATAGATAAATCTCATCTTTCCTAATCCAGATTTGTTTTACATAACCTTCATTTCTTTTAATGGCATACCTTCTTGAAGGACAAGTGTATCGATAATGACCCGTTTTACCACAATGAAAGCAAACAATATTTTCAGGTAATCCAACATACTTTCTATTGACTGGGTAAGAGGTCCTTTTAGGAGCAAAACCTAGTCCCTTTTTATTTTGACTGTGGTGAGTGTTTAGCCATTCAAGCGCTTTTGAGGACTTGTTCCATAGCCTGTTTGTGGCGAGATCAGATTCCAATTTTTTTATTTTCGCCAACAGGTTCTTGTTTTCAGCAAGTAAGGACTCAACCTTTTCTTTCAACTCTAGGGATTCCTTTTCTGCTTTGGCTAAAGTAACAGAGTGAGTCTCTTCTTTCAAGATCAAGGATTCCTTGAAGTTTTGGTGTAAAAAGGATATTTCCTTTTCAACCTCGAGTTTTTCACTCTTGAGGGTCTCATTTTCTAGTTCTAGGTCTCGGACATCTCTTTTCAATTCTGCACAAGTATCCATCAATGAATACAACAATTCTTCAAGAGTTGCCTTATTGAGACCACGTACCTTGTTCTTGAGATCAGTAAGGCTGTTTGTTGACTCATCATCTGAATCCGTGTCACTTTGTGCCATGAGAGCTACAGCACCTTCATCAGTTTCAGACTCTTCTTCATCTTCAGAGGAGTCACCCCAGGCAGCCAGCATTGCTTTCGAGAATCGTTTCCCAGAACTGTTTGCAGCTTGTTTTCTACCTTGTTTCCTGGGGTGTTCGTGCTCTTGCTCTTCTCGAAGTAAGGGACAGTTTTTCACTGTGGTCTGTTTTGCCACATTTGAAACACCCAGTAAACTGTTCTCGGGGGGTGTTTCTGGTTTTGTTGAAATCCTTCCTTTTGTTGTTTTCTTTGACTTTCTTAAAGAATTTCTTGAACTTTCGAGTCATCATAGCCATCTCTTCTTCCTCAAGATCAGAATCATCATCTTCTTGTGCTTTTAAGGCAAGTCCTCGATCTTTCTTCATCTCCTCTTTCTGTTGAGAATTTTTTCTCAGTTCGTATGTTTGGAGATTACCAATCAACTCGTCTAGGGTGATCTTGTTCATGTCTTTGGCTTCTTGGATGGCTGTTACCTTGGCTTCCCATGATCGAGGCAAAATCCTTAGAATTTTCCTTACCAACTCTTCAGTAGTGAAGGATTTTCCCAGGGATTTTAACTCGTTTGTTATGTGAGTGAAGCGGGTATACATATCCATCACAATCTCACGATCACCCGTATCAAACAACTCGTATTGTCTCATGAGTAACTCAATGCGTGATTGTTTGACTTGACTTGTTCCTTCATGAGCTACTTGTAAAGCATTCCATATTTCTTGAGCTGACTCACATTCTGAGATGCGAGTATATTCATCGGGTCCTAGGCCAAAATAGAGAAGTTTCTTGGCCTTGGCATTCTTTTCCATTTTCTTGTAATCCTCAGCATCATATTCAGTAGGATCTTTGGGAACCTTTTTTTCATCTTCAAGAACTTTCGTGGGAACAAGGGGCCCGTTCTTGATGAGCATCCATAACTTGTAATCTTCAGCTTGTATATAGTTCTCCATCCTGTTCTTCCACCAACTGTAGTCTTGGCCATTGAAATAAGGTGGTCGAGTGATGGATTGGCCCTCAAGTATGCCTTGTGGTGTACTCATTTTCAGAATCTCTCAAGGTGTTAACCTTTTAGAAGAAAACCTGCTCTGATACCACTTGTTGAATTCTAAGAGTACACGACCACAAGAGGGGGGTGAATTGTGGTGTCCGATTTTCGCCTGTTTACTGACAAACAGCCTTAGACCCTGATTGCAGAGACTGTTTCTAAATGACGAACAGTCTTCGGCCTTGTTTGCAGTGGCTGTTCCCAATTGGATCAGAAGCGAAAATCAAGTAGATAAAAGCGGAAATAAAGCACACACGATTTTTACATGGAAAACACTTCTAGCCCAACTGAGGTGTGAAAAACCACGACCTATCTCGTGTAGGATTTAACCACTTCACTAACGGGCTGAACACGTTACAAAAGTAACACTCCTTGTTACAACTTGTAACCCACGTAACCTTCTTCTCTAAGACAGGTTACACCACGTCCAAATCTCTCTAGATTGGACACGTCCAAAGTCCACACGACTAAGGACACACTCACTCACTTTTGATCTGAGATCAAGGATACAAAACACCTTACTGGGGTGCTTCTGACTTAAGCAGATGTAAGGTACAATGAAGTCTAGTATGCCAATAGTTTTGAAAGCTCAATTTTTGCACAATCTTGTCACGGTTTTTTCTTTTGAAATGTAGCTCCAGAAATCTCAATGTGTTTGTGAAAGAAACCGATTTTTCCCTTGTGTATCTCTGCCGAAAGGAGTGAAAAGATTTTCTTATTTAAGCAAGCAAACCCAACGGCTAACTCCTTCAAAAAAGATAGAAAAATCTTCTGATTTTAGCAGCTTAGAAGATTTCTTCAGATTTCCAACGGCTAGGAACAAAGAAGATAAGATTCTCCTAAAATATAGGGATTTGATACTCACGGGATAAAAACTGATTAGCCACTTAATATAGTCGTGTAATTTAGCCCAAAAAGGATAAAAATCTTGGTTTCAAAATTTGAATCAATCATGGCCTAAAAATAAGGAATAAAGATTTTTCGGATTTTGAAAAAATCTCTAGCAAAAATGGTTTTGCAATCTGCTACATATATATAATAAATAATAATCTTTTTAGGACTTAACTAATCAGCCTAGGATTTCATAAAAGGATTCTTAGAGCAGCCAGCCAACCAAAAGAAATTTTTAGGTAAAACGGATGTGGCCGCTGCAGTTTCAGGAACACCCTAGGCACCCTGTTTGCAGGGTTGTTTGGAAATGGTGTTCTGAAGCAAATCTCGAAAACCGTTTCAAGAAGTGTTAGATTGAGACTTTCAAGATTGGCATATTAACAAGAATCTAAAAGATAAAACCTAAATCAAATCGAGACTTCTTGTTGTAAGAATTAGTCATCTTGTCGAGGATGGATGTGCAACTCCAAACACCTTGGTCACCTTGATTACTCGGGTGATCTTGTATCGCTGAATGTAGGAACTTGGTCTTTAAGACTTAGTCAGCTATTGTCGAGATTTGTTGTGTGCTGATCTTTGTGTCACTGAAGCTTGGAACCTGTTCTTAAAACTTCTTCTCAATATTTAGTAGACAGAACAGGTAAGTAGGATCAATACAAACAACTGTGTAGGACCGGTTTGGAGAGCTTGTTCAGAACAACATTACTCAAGTAAGTATGCTACACTTGGATTTGTTATCATCAAAACTTTATACAGTTAGTTCAACATATATCAACATATGTATACATAT
>JAKOGI010002150.1:0-52500 GCA_029747015.1 Carnegiea gigantea
TAGATATATATAGATTATATATATATATATATACATACTACAGACATATATAGTATATAATATGTGTGTGTGTATGTGTGTGTGTGTATCTTATATGTGTATGTGATATATATATCTATCATCTATCTTATCTATCTATCTATATTATAGCTATATTATTATATATATATATATTAAAATATATATATATAATATATATATATATATATATATAATATATTATTATATTATAATATATATATATGTATATATATATGTATAATATATGTATATGCCTTTATATGTATATATCTGTATATGTATATATTCTGTATAATAATAATATCTATATAATATGTAATCTATATATATAATATATATATAGTATATATATATATGCGTGATGTGTGTATATATGTGTGTGTGTGATATATATATATTACACACGCACACAAAATGTTAAAGACGCTAGCAGTTCTTGACCAGATGCAAGTGCTCCCAAAGCTATATAATATATTATATATATATATATAGATAAATATATATTATATATATTATAATATATACACACAACACACTCACGTACATATATAATCATATATATATATTATATCATATATATTATTATATATATATATATATATATATATATATATATATATATATATATATATAGTATATATATTTGTATGTTTGTGTTGTGTGGTCACAGGGACGATATTTAGACAGGTCTCTTTTTTTTAAGTTGTCTCTTAAGATTTGGATTGTGCTCTGGCACAAGTTGAAATCACAATTGCTCTGTCATGGGATGCTGTGCTACAGTTGTTTATAGCTATGGCAAAATGCAACAGATTGTTGAAATAAGTTGCCAAAGCAAGTCTTACTACTCCTTACTGCATTTGGACCGAAAGCAATTGTTATCTCTGTTGTCCGAAGAGCATATTGCCTAAGGAATTTCTACATGAGAACTGGTGACTTTGCATGTTAATGGTCGAGGTTCCCAACAAGCAAGAATCCAGAAATTCTTTTTCCAATGGTCTCCTTTATTTGATTATGTTCTGGAGAGTTTTGTTTGATGTGTACTAGTTTTATTGGGAGATAGCTGTCCTGTGTTTACTAGCCTTTGCTTTTACATTTCATGAACAAAAAAAATATTTACTTTCCAAAAAATAAAATATACCACTTGGAGTACATGATGTAATACAGTCACAAGGAACGCATCTAACAATTTCACCTTTGGTTTGTCCTCGTTACAACTATCTACCATATCGGTTTGTCCTTGTTATAACTATCCACTATATCTAAGGGAAGCTATGGTGGATTCCACCATGAACCTTAACTAAAAAAGTTGATTATGATGTTCCATCTGCGCTAATATTTGCTTGTAACACTAACCAATTAGGTATAATACATATTTGGGAGGGCATTGGTGATTTTGATGTATTAATTAGCAGCTACCTATGATGTTGGAGGTTATATTCTTATCTACCATTGTGTCTTTATAAATGTATTAATGCATGTACATATAAGGTATTAATAATTTCTCATCCTAAGGAAAACAAAAGAAACTTATCAACAACATACAAATGACAATCTTAAGGATAGAATAAGTACGTACGTCTTGATCGTGCAGAGAGGACTGTAGCTGATTGACTTTCTTTTTCGAACCTGGAAGTGCTCCCTCCGTCCATTTTCAGTGTAATAGGTCTTCAATTGAATGTATAGAATCTACCACCTTCATTCAATAATTAATCCTGCTAAACTATATCTAGTTGAAAATATATCATCGTAGATAAGCCAAATTCAAAAAAAATAACTCGGGCAATAATTTTTATCTCAAAAGGATTTTGCTATTAAAAAGAAAGCTTTTCCACCAAAGGAGCACGGACAAATCGGTAATAATATTTATAACCCAATTTAATGAAAAATTATGAGCCAACATATATAAGGCGGCAAGGCTGCTTTTTGGTCATTATCTAAGCTCAAGATTCAAGTCTTGTGATGGTACTGTTAGGTGTAAAAACTAATGCGACCAATTGATTGACATTTGCTGTTGAGGCGTTTGTCCTTTCTCCTTATTTGTTTTTGTTTTCTATTGGAGGGTTCTTCTTTGACATGAGTGGTAGTCTTCACATAATTATGTTATGGCCATGACCACTATATTCAAATATTTATCTTAACAAGATTAATTAAAACTTGAAGATCTTCAAGGTTTTATAGAACAAACGACAAAATGATCTTGGACCAATAGCAGGCTCAGCCGAATGATATCATTACTAATCCTATATATAGGGTTCTAAATTTAGCATGTCAAAAACGTAAAATAAAAGAAGGTAAAGCCATTAATAGACAAAACCTAGATAACTTTAATTTTAACTTGAATCGAAATCTTTATGAACAATAATCTAATCTTCTCTTTATTAGCTTCACGAGAATTGATCCAACCCTAACACCCTAAAACTAGAATCGACAAAATTAAAATTTGTACTTCTTCGTGGATCATATATATGAACATGAAATGATACATCAGGTTGGATCAGAGTTAAATTACTATATATAAGACTAGAGTATTAACAAAATCAATGACTAAGTTTCATGAAAAATGATCAAACCAAATTAAAAGAGAAGAGAGAAAGAATGTTCTTAAAGCAACAAGAAGCAAAATTTGGAGAAAGACTTACATTAAAAAAAAAAAAAACAATGTAGAGGATTAGTATCTTTGTGAGAAGGAACTGATGTGAGAATGTGTAATGACAAAAATTGGAGGAGAAAGAAAAATTGTAACCAGAGTCATGTAGAGGGAAGATGGAATACCCCAAGTTTCGGGTGATCAAGTCAAAATGAAAGCGAAATTGACTTATTCTTCTTTTCGTTACGAGAATACCTCAAGATTAAGAATATTAATTCATTTTGTTCTAAATGATTTTCACAGATAATGTTCCAAAATTAAATAATTTTCCTATTAATTGCTTTTTACTTCTTTATATAATTGATGGTATTTTGTTAATATAGATAAATTGCACAAACCTCATCATTGATAAAGGGGGGCGCCCGGTTCACCCAAAAAAAAAAAAAAAAAAAAGAGACCCCTTGTTAGGGGGGTAAATGTCTTGTACCTCTTGGGGGAAGGGTGGCTAAATGAAGTTCATACTATTCTAGATGAGTGTTAGCACAAATAGATAAATGAATCATGGCCTCTACCTCTACGTATTGATACTACATTAATCTTGCCAAATTAAACAAATAAATTAGAATAGTGGACAATACAGGAAATGGATAGTCGTTCCTATTCTCATGATTTTGCTTCCACAGATCATGAGCTAATGTTTTCAATTCTTGCAAGCAACAAATTCACCTTCTAGTAGAAATTCAATAGTATTCTTAAGTTCTACTATCTAATGTAATGGATAAGAAACAAGGAATTCAGCAAATTAAGTAATCAATCCATCATAGCATCAATCGAACACTTCCTCCTGAATTAGTGTTGCGAAACTTATGATTAGAGTGTCAAACCCTCTTTTAAGGTGGAATAAAAAACTGACATAGGAAGAAGTGTTACTAGTTTTTGTTGCAAGTGCATGGCATAGTAATAGCTAATTGGCAAGTATGGACTTTCTGTAGGGAGTTGTGTTTGAGGAACCAAAATCAACTTGAGCTTTTAAGCTAGGCGATCTAGCAAATATGAAACCTAAATTAAACTATGTTAAATTTAAAAAAAGGGGCCCAGGGCCATGATTTAGCCACCTACTCCACTTGCTAGTCGAGTCTAGCCCTTGACCTACCCAAGCTATATTAGTAGTTGAAATGGTCAGTTGCACTATCAAAGCCCACCAAAGCCCTCCTTTAAGGGTCAAAGCCTAATCTAGTTAGCCGGCCCACCTATTTTCATAGGGTAATTAGTAGCAATCTTTGACCTAGTTAGGATTCAAACTATTTTCATATCCAAATCCTGACTTTTCTCCCATCCCATGCTAGCAAATCAATCTCAACTATCAGCATAAGTTAACCACCCAAAAGTATGATGAAAACTCTTTCGAGCATTTCATTGAACATGTAGTACTTGGGGATGGGAGAGTATGCCTAGTTACAACAAGAGTAATTGATTCTCGTACGGACTAATCACAACCCAAGAACCAAAAAACTAGGCGCTAATTAACAGACCAAATATAATTTAACCAATATTAACTAAACTGACCATTAAACTAACACACATGAAATAGAGAAATAAACCTAATCTAACATGGATTAAACAACCAATTAATAGAAAATCAAAGGGAAAAAAACATTAAACTAAACACATATTAGACTAACATTAACCTACTAAAATGAACAAGCACAAAACCAGAAATGAAGAGCAAGATAAGAGAAAACTCAGTATATTAGAAGCTTGAAATCTGCAAAACATGTCATCTTCAACAGTAATCTATCCTAAACTAACCTAATCTTGCCTAATTATTTTCTCCCTAATTAGATTTAGGTGGCTAATATATTTCTTAAAACCAAGCCTAACCTCTCAAAAAAGCTCTTTAAAAATTAGCAGAAGCGCCCCTTCAGTAGACCTAAAAAAGTAGGGTGAAACAACGGTGATGCAAGTTGGCCGTGTCAATGTTCATCAAGGCAAGGCATGGCCGGGAGCTTTAGCAATCATATATAGGCAAGCATGTGAATGTCCGTGGTTGCGACAAGTGCACAGGTGGGCACTGAAATGTTCATGGTATATGTGAAGATGGTTCATGACTTCAACTACCAAAATTGGTCATTGACTTTGGCAAGTTCTGTGGATATTTGATGGGTTAGTGGAGGCAAGTTCACGACTTGGGCATGTGATACCGAAGCTTCAAGAAGGTAACAAGAGGCCTATTTTGGATTTTTGGCACACCAGAAAGTACACTGATGAATGTCCGAGGGTTATCGGATGATTAGGATCCAATCCGCAATTCCTCAATACCAACTTTGACTGCTTTCACACCAATTCCACCATATGCTTGATTGAAGTTATTTCCTACAAAATTAGGTAAAACAAAGTAAAAATCCTAGAATTAGTCATTACTTATGAACAAAACTAGATGATCAGTGGCATAAAATTAGGACACTAGCCTAAAAATAGCTGGACAAAAGTAATTATCAACTTACTCTTGATTACTTTTAGTTTATTACAATTGCCATCAATTATTTAATGGATCCACAATAAGTGATTCTTTCTGCAGGTATCATTCAATCAAGTCAGCTATTATGATTTTGGTATCGAATTTCATATTTCAATACATCACGTGATATCAACATCATGCAAGATAGCGATCAATTCTCTCACAAGTCAATAAGCATTTTAAAATTTAATAAACCCATCCAACAAACTCCGAAGAACCAAAAGAGATCAACACAACAACATTGGGAAATGAAGTACTTGCATAAATGCAAGATATACTTGCATAAGTTCAATATTTAAAAAAAAAAAACTAATCCCGATTACAAAGCATAAATTCTTAGAGTGAGAAAAGGGAGGAGAGATGGAGAGAATTGCTTAACTATAATCATGTTTGAATGATCATTGCAAACGGGTACAGGATCCTTCCAAACCTTCAATTCACTGTCTCTTACTCACCTAAACCTAATTGTATGGTAGATGTGATGTGGATTGGATGGAAAAATGGGTCGAAAACTTGCTATATAAACAGGAAAGTAGCAGCAAAACATCAAAGCGCAGAAGAAATCGAATAGATCCACACATATCACCACGCCATGACATGAGGCTACTGGCTCAGATGAATTTTTTTGGCTTTTTTCCCTGGTTGTTAAAACTCTTGGACTGCATTCCAAGGCACAGTTTGACTATCTAGCTTACCTTTCAGTCAATTTTGCTTCCTTCTTTGATTGACAGAGCCTTAAAATCATCATGCTTCTCCTGTAGCTTGAGTTCACATAGCAACAGTCTGCCCAACACAAAGATGTAAAGCCCGATCATAAAGTCGGAAAGGAGCTAAAACACTCAAATATGCTCAATAACCCTTCTCCCCAAAATGGCGTGGTAATTACCATGAAAATGCCTACAAATGTAGCGCTTATCACTAGGGAATTCCATGGTTCTATGACTTAATCCAGTTGGCTAGCCTATACTTTATCACCTGCGTGAGGTCAGCTACATTTAACTCCTCTGTGTTGAACATAACAACATTCTTTTAATCAATAAATGTCCCCCAATTTGAAAGATAGCGCACTCGCTCTTTATTTTGAAACTTTATTTTACCTTTATCATAAATCCAATTGCCAAAATGAGATACCAATCTTCCATGACATGTAGTGGATTTTTTCAAGGCCAAGAAACAAATAATCTATACATTCTATAAGATATAATTTGGCAATGTAGTAATAGGTGTATTATGGTTCTAGGTTGTATTTTATAAAAGATAATAGATTCTGGCGAGGTCTAAAATTCCTTTCTTCCAAGCATGTCTTTGTCATTCAATTTCCCTCAAACATCCACGAATATTGTTCTCTCCCAAATTCAAGAAGGGGTCTTATGTACATTACAACCACTATGTTATTTATAATAGCTAGAGCTACAAATGGGCCACTGCGTTCAGCTTTTTGTTAAGTTCATTGTGGGTTAGATGTTCAAGTTGATATAATTGGGTTCATATTCGAGTATAGGTCGGGTCATTTTTTATTCGTGCTAACTAGAGGTAAAAGGATGTTTTACTTGATAAACTTGTTTTGCAAAGAAGTATCACTTTCAGCAAATGGAGCTTGGGTTTGATTTGATTCAAGCGAGGTCATTTTGGTTTTTGGGTCAGTGCGAGTTAACTATTTCGAGCATAGGGTCGGGCATTGTTTCGGGACATTCAGTTAGGATTTCATATCTCAGGCCAGTTTTTTCTGGTCTAATAGTAACACTTAGCTATCTGTTTCTATCATTGCACTAGCCATTGATTTAACTATAAATGCCATGCTACTATTTGTCAACTGTAAAAACAAGTCCATATTCCAGTTTGGGATAGGAGCAAACTTTGGCATGATCAATCTTTAGGTGGCCCACCACTTTAAAAGCAACGTCGTCTTCTCCTTTGTTCGTCTTCATTGGGCCAACAAATGAGCATAACACAAATCGGTTAGATAAAGCGAGGGGTTTGGAGATGGTTCCTAAATTGGTATCACGATTACAAGAACCTCCATTTGACCCTTTCTTTTTAAGTTAATGCATTAATATGTCTTCGAATGTGGCCCGAGGGCTAGAGAAAAATTAGCACCATTGTAACTAGCGTCAGGTCTAAGAATAATCAAATGAAATAAATTCGCTGGATGATTGTTTTAGAACTTCTAAACCAAAATGACTTGCTGTTTCACTATACTTTATGAAAGATAAAGCTTTCCTTCTATATAAATATCAAAACATCATAGCTTGGTATGATTAATCTCTGCTTTGAACATTAGATTTCTAGTAAGATCCTTTTGACCTGCTATATCAGATGGACAGGAAGCTTTTCAAAGTCCTGAAGTCTTAGTTGGTGTTGGTAGAGCAAGATTAACCTGAATGAAGCGTATGATAGATATGTTGTTTATCTGCCTATGAATTGCCTTAAACAGATCTCCAACACTTGAATAAGTTTTGGTAGCTAGTAGAGTTACATGTGTTGAATCATAGTCTAGTGGTCTCTTGTTAAGTCATAATTTATGCCTATTTTTGAATAATTATTTATCTTATATTATATATATTATTTTGTCTAATTTACTTGATATTTAAGTTTTAGGTTAATGATTAATAAAGTGAATATGAGAAGAAAAGGCATTACAAAGGAAGTCTTATCTGTTGAATGATCAAAGTTGAGTCAACAATTCCTTCCAAAAAAAACTAAAGGATTTATTTTTCATGATGATTTACTGCTTGGAAAGGGATGAACAAAAAGAAAGAAACTAACCGTACTAGGAAGAAGAGGTGTAGAAGCCTCCGAGGAGAAGAAACTTCACTAATCCTTACTTTTTTAACAATAAAAAGCGGTGTTTCACCTTGAAAAATCATACAACATTAGCCAGCTTACCCATTCATCACACCCATAGTCATCTCACGCCTCTGTCCTTCTAATTACCATCTTTATCGCCTCTCATAATCATCACCACACCATCTTTATACCATCCCCTATCATCATATTATCATCATACTTATTTCCAGCATCATCACCGTTTTCACTTCATGATACGCCAATCTGATCGTGATCGCCTATTCCACTTAACCTCAAAGAGTACAACATATTTAATTTTAGTTTATTCAATTTGTCCTTAAACATGAGATTCTTAATTAATTATTATATTTCTATTGTTAATATGAGTGAATAGTTTATTTACTTAGCATAGTCTATTGGAAACTATGTGATGCATGGGCTTAATGAAAACTCACGCAACTGAACTTTGCAATCTGGACTAAGCTTGGTCACTGATTCAGTAATTGAGTTTGATCAAGAATAGATGATATGAATGGGATAAAGGCAACGCCACCAACCAAGCTAATCAAGGATTCCACCCTCCAAACCCTAAAGGCTAAGCCACCAAGTTAAGATTAAAGGAAACCACTTAGATTTAGCAGTCAAACATATTGTTTAAAAGTGAGATTTGGAGAGTTTGTGTTTAAAGCATGAATCAATGCTTTCCATTCATGGATTCTGGTTATAATAAGCAGCTAAAAAGGCTCACATACATGTCTCCCAAATAGCCAAGCAAGCAAGCAGGTTCCTTAGTGAGTAGGAAACCCTTAAATAAGCTTAACTAAACTGAAAATGCAAAACAAGCTCAGTCTAAGCTAATTACAAGTATAATCTGGTGAATATATTCTGTTTAAGGTAAACTCAATCTTTAACATGATCAATTATCTTTAAATAATCCACTTGCACATGAGAGAGATAGAAAAAGTAGGCTATCGCAGTCCACTTCATGGCAAACCAATAAGAGAGCGAGTGGATGTCAAACTTCATCCCAATCGGCCAACTTGCCTTCCAAAGCTGGAAAAGAAGCTATGATGATGTTTCTGAACATCCAAGATGCCAAGGGAGAAAGTAAGTAGCTCATAAAAGCCCCTTTATTAAGGAAGATCATAGCAAAGTCAAAATAGCTTATTCGGAGTTAACCTGGTTTATCACTGAGAATGACAAGTTGGTTCCCTAACCAATACAGGACTTAGAACTTCTTTTAATGCATGGATGGGTTGCTTAGGATGTTAATAACCTTGACAAATAGAAAAATCAACTCTAAATTAGGCTCAGGTGAGAGAACCTACCAGAAATGGAAATCGGGTTAGAAAAGAGCCCACATCGCAATGGTTAGCAAAATGTGGTTGAATCACCATTATGAACTTGTCATGATTTTGAATTCTTTTTATGGATTAGTACCTTAGGATGCTTACTATCATTTTGAGCAAAAATATTGGTCCTAAATTAGGTTTTAGGTTGTGATCCCACCTAATCTTTCATTACTAGCAGAATGAGATTGGCACTACATACCTTCATTATTTGGTCCAACGTAGCAAAATGCCTAGTACTTAGGCCAAAATTGAGATTCCTCAGCAAAACTAGACACCTTAAAGAGTCCAACAAAGTAGGAATTTCCCATGGGATGTCTGGAAATTCCAAGGATCATGCCATCCAAAACCATGCTCAGTTCTGGATTTGAATAAGAGAACAAGAAGTGAATTTGGTTGATCAATGCTTGCTTACCTTGGTCTTGCTTGGCTTGATTAGTTTTCTTTGAACTTGATTTGAATTTAGGGAACTCTCTTGGATGCCTTACTCTACATCAATGCCCCCTTCTTCAAGAGTGTTTGACCTTAAATCCAAATGATCTTCAAAATAGTCCTGCACATAAGGACTTAGGTCTCTAATGTTGAAAGTGGCTTAAATATCCATATCTCTAAGAAGTTGTAGTTACTATGCATTATCTCCCACTCTCTAAATGATCGTGAATTATCCATGCCTTCTTGCCATAAACTTGTTCTTCTTTCTAGATGTAAACCTCTCCTTTATGAGGTGTGGCCATACTAGATCTCCCGAGCTGAATGCCATTTGCTTTCTATGCTTATTTGCTCTTGCCTTGTAAGCTGGATTGGCCTTCCCAATATGATTTCTCACCTATTCATGTAACTTCTTTATCTCTTTGGTTCTTAGGTCAGCATTATATCTTACTCTTAACTCACTTGGTAGAGGTAGCAAGTCACTGAGAGTAAGGGGATTTACCCCGTACACACACTCAAGTAAAGAGTGCTTTGTAGCATAGGATGGAGCTCTATTGTGGGCAAACTCAGCATGGGGCGGCTTTAAATCCCAATCTTTCAAGCTTTCACTCACCAAATGCCTAAGCAATGTAGTAAGGGTTTGTTGCCTCTATTTAGCGATCAATTTGGGGATGATAAGCAATACTAAACAAGAGCTTAGTACCTAAGAGCTTCCACAAACGCCTCCAGAAGTGGGACAAAATGGAGTCTCAACCAAAAACAATGGTTTTAGGCGCCCCATGGTGCCTAATGATCTCTTTGAAGTAGATCTCAACAATGTAGCTTGCATCATCAGTCTTGTGGCATGGAATAAAGTGAGTCATCTTAGAAAATCTATCCACAACCACCATAATTGGATCCTTCCCTCTTTGAATCGTAGGGAGTGCCATAATAAATTCCATACTTACATCATCCCAAGGCCTTAATGGTACGGGCAATAGGGTGCATAAGCCTTGGTGGAATTGACTTTTGGCTTTGTGCTAAATGAAAGAAGCTGAAATGATCTTATACACGTCTCCTCTCATCTTACAGCAGTAGAAATGCTTCTTCAGAATTTCAGTGGTCTTGTTTAGGCCAAAATGGCCAGCTAGAGCACCACTATAAGCTTCTCGGACCAGTAACTCTGTCAAAGAGCACTTAGGAATGCAAGGCTTGTTTTTCTGAATAAGTAGCCTTCTTGAATGGTTTAGGGGCTGTCATTGGGACTTTCTTGATCAAGAATTGGAAATCTCAATCCTCCTTGTAAATCTCTCAAATTAAATGAAATCCAAGCACCTTAGCTTCTAAAATAGAAAGTAAAGTATACCTTCTAGAAAGGGTATCCGCAGCCCTATTTTCTCTTTCACTCTTGTGTTTGCAAGTAAAGTTGAATGATGGTAGAAATTCCACTCATTTAGCATGTCCAGGATTCAAGTTATGTTGACCATTAATGTACTTGGGTGCTTGATTGTCTGAATGCAAGACAAAATGTCTAGGCTTGAGGTAATGACCCCAATGAGTCAAAGCCCTCACAATAGCATAGAATTCTTTATCATAAGTGTTGTAGTTACATCTGAAACCATTGAATTTCTCACTGAAGTAGGCAATGGGCCTCTTGGATTGGATTAGGATAGCACCTATTCGAACTCCACTTGCATGACATTTAAGCTCAAATAGATCTTCAAAGTTTGGAAGGGCTAGACTGGTGCTTGGCATAGCTTTTGTTTGATGCCTTCAAAAGCTTTCTAGGCAGCCTTGGATTTATACACTCAGTAATGGGACCATGACTAACCTGAAATCTCTAATGAACCTCCTATACAAAGAAGTCAAACTATGAAAACTTCTCAACTCTGTGATTGTCTTGGGTTAAGGCTAGGTTTGGATTGCTTCAACCTTCCTTTGGTAAACCTAAGTACCTTTGGCTAAAACCACATAACCAGGGAAGGCGAGTTACGGAGTGAAAAACACACCCTTCTCTATCTTGGCATGGAGTTTTTACCCCCTCAGAACCTCAAAAACTTGTCTCAAATGCTACTTGTGGTCTCTCTCATTCCATTTGTAGATCAGAATATCATCAAAGTATACCACAACAAAGTAAGTAATGAAGGGTTTAAGCACCTCAATCATCAATCTCATGAAAGTACTAGGGGCATTAGATAAACCAAATGGCATGACAAGCTAGTTATACAACCCTTGCTTTGTTTTAAAGACTATTTTCCACTCATCTCCATCCCAGATCTCAATTTGATAGTATCCACTTCTCAAATCAATTTTGGCCTTTGGACCATGCAATTTATCGAGCAAATCATCAAGTCTAGGAATGAGGTACCTATACTTGATTGTAACGTTGTTAATAGCATGGTTATCCACACACATTTTAATGGTTCAATCCTTCTTTGGAATAAGTAACGTCGGTACAGAACATGAACTCATGCTTTTACTAATGTATCCCCCATCAATAAGTTTCTAAACTTACCTTCAGAGTCCCTTAGTTTCAAGGGGGTTACATCTATAAACTGGTTTGTTTGGTAAGGCAGGTCCGGTTAGTAGGTCACTATGGTGCTCAGTACCTCTAAGTGCATATAATCCCAAGGATAAATTAGTAGGAAAGACACTCTCAAACTCCTGGATAAGGGGTTGAGCTAAAGGATGCAAGCGTGTCTCTTCCTCTCCTTTTCCTAACACAATCAAGGCATAAACAGTTTCACCATTGGTTATTGATAAACCTCTATTTTAACCTTATCCTAGCACCTATTTGACCCTTTTTCTGATTGTTTCTACATTGAATCTTGATGGAAAAGGGTCAAATTTGCATCCTTTAGTCTATATCGTACTTATTGGGCGATTTTTCTTATTTTCAAGAGTTAATGCCTCGAAGATGGGAATGATTTTGATGGAAAAAGGAAGACCTTGAGGACATGTTTCCAAGAAGAAAAGAGGTCCTATGAAGTTGTGAGGGCCAGAAAAGCAAGTTTAGAAGGCTAAATAGAGTGCACGGTTGGCCATGCACAGGGGCGTGACCGTGCGCCTTTCTTACAGTTTTCAATCTCCAAACTAGTGGCTATACACAGGCAACGCACGGCCGTGAGTCTACCAGTGAGTGGGGTGTACGGTAGTGCATTGTTGAAGCATGGCCATGTGCCTCCCCAGGCTGCGTATTATTAAATCGACTTTCGGGTTATTTTGGGGGGATATCTTGTCATTTCTTGAGAGAACTTTCTTAAAGGCAATTTTATGATTTATTTGGAAGATATCTAAGACTCTTTTGCATTATGTTTTCATCATTGAAGATTGTTTGATGATTATTATTACTCGTAATCCAAGTTTGCTTCTCAATTCTCTCTTTCTCTTGTCATTGTTTTCTATGGTTTTTTGTGTGAATCATGTTTGCTATTCTAGTGATTGATTTGGTTATTCTTGATATGATTCGTGGCTAATCTCCCAACTTAGCTTGGGATTAAGGCCAACTATGTTATTTAAATCATGAATTAGCCCTAAACCTCTACTTGCTACATGTTTGTGATTGTGATTGCTACTATGCGCACCATGTGTTCAATGAATTCATATGTTAGTATATAGGTTCAGGGGAGCATTGAAAGACGAAACCATTACCTAGCATGACGTAGTAGACAACTAGAATTTTAACATGAAAATAATTAAAGTTTTAATTGGAATTTGAGATTGTAGATTTTGCAATTCTTTGACTTTAGTGCCACAAAAATAGGTGGCTACAGTCCTGGGATTAGTCTTCGATCCTTGAGGGAGGGAGGTGATAGGCTTAATTGGCAATCTATTCATTCATAATTGCATGCTTGGGCGAGTTTGATGGGGTTAATGATTGATTCATTTGCATAATTGTGCTATTAATTCCAATCCAGGTGTTTGGATATCCTAATTTCTTATTCATTCTTAGTTATGGTCATTTCTTTAGTTAAACATTTGAAACTCTAATTCTATTTGGGCTAGGTTGAGTGTTGAAAGTTAGTTTAGTGATGGAAATCAAGTTCCATGTGGACACGACCAGTACTTGATTATTTCAACATCAAAGTCGGCCAAAACACTTTAGACTAGGCTTTTTCTTTTTCTCTTTCTCTCTTTTGCTGTTCTCTATCCTTGTTTGGACTCACTTATGCTTGGTACAGTTCTTGCTTTGTATGCATAGGCGCGGTCAAGGGAATCAAATCTCATTCCCTTGAATCATGAGATCAAAGCTACTACATGACTGCAAAGTCGCGCTTGCAGAAA
Source organism: Carnegiea gigantea (assembly GCA_029747015.1). NCBI lineage: Eukaryota > Viridiplantae > Streptophyta > Magnoliopsida > Caryophyllales > Cactaceae > Carnegiea > Carnegiea gigantea. The sequence continues at coordinate 13,955 of JAKOGI010002150.1, forward strand.
GGACAAAGCAGAAGCTGCAATGGCTGAAAGCGGTAACCAAGTTCTAAGGCACTACGCTCAACCTCAATCGTCGAGTATCACTTCATCTATAGTGAACCCAATGGTAGAGGTAAACAACTTCGAGCTGCACCCGACCCTTATTTCTCTCGTAGAGAGAGACCCATTTTGGTGGACACCCTTCCGCGAACCCCAATATCCACCTTCATAATTTTCTTGCGAAGTGTGACACCATCAAACTTAATGCAGTGCCCACTGATGCCATTCGACTAAGACTGTTCCCGATCTCTCTAAGGGATAGAGCCAGGGATTGGCTGCAGAATCAGGAGACAAATGCCTTCGCTATATGGGACGCACTCTCCAAAGCCTTCCTTAGTAAGTACTTCCCACCAGGAAAGACTGCCAAGTTGAGGCCGGACATTACTTCATTCACTCAACTTTATGAGAGTCACTATACGAGGCTTGGGAAGATTCAAAGATCTCCAATGCCAATGTCCACACTATGGCGTCCCTGATTGGCTCTTGATTCAGACATTTTACAGTAGACTAGACCAAAATCTGAAAATGTCCATTGATGATGCTATTGGGGGTGCTCTTATGGGGAAATCGATTGAAGTTGCAAAGAGGAGTAGTGGTAAGTATAATATTGATGCAGTGGATCTTCTTGCCAGCAAGGTTGATGCCTTTGCATAATAGTTTGATCAGCTTAGGGCCCCTTCTTCTAGGACTTCTAGCACAGTGTGTACAGTAGGAGTTGTTTGTGAGATTTATGGCATTCAGCGACATATGGCTACTGACTATCAGGACACCTTCTAAGGAACTGAATATGCTAATGCCCTTCAGAACTACAATTCATAGCCACAAAACAACCCTTACCCAGACACTTATAATCTATGATGGAGGAATTATTAAAATTTCTCCCACTAGAAACACCAACCCCTTGCTACCCAATGCCACTCAACCCCCTGGCTTCTAGAATTGACCACCCTACAACCCACCTCCCCAACCTCCACAACCAAAATCAAACCTAGAAAGTCTCACCGAGTGCTTCATGGCAACCTAAACTAAGACTAATGAAGCTCTTGGCGAGTCAATAAACTAGTTGACTTCCAAGTTTGAGGCTATGGCATTCCACCAGAAAGTGGTGGACACCCAGATTGCCAAATAGTTTAGTAGGCTAGCCATCTATCCCGACCTTAAAGGCATCTACCTGCCCTGAATCCAACCCTAGGGTTCATGTCAACGCCATTTCCGCGCGGCACGAGGGGCCAATGGAGAGCCTCGTAATGGTCATTTAAGCGGTAGCATCAGTTCTCATTTATGTAAGAAAGTGGGGAGCAAAGAATGAGAGAGTTCACCTATAGTTCACCCTTATCATCCTCCTCCACTATTCTCGCAGAAGGTGGCATGGCCTAAGCTGTCCAAGCTTGCACCTAAGTTTGTGAGATTTCTATGTCCCTTTCTTGAAGCCCTCAAAGAAGCACCTTCCTATCTGAATTTTTTAAGAGAGCTTTTCTCCAAGAAAGGCAAGCTTGAGGAGGTCATAGTGGTTTCTATTGCAGAGATCTGCAGTGCGGTTCTACAAAACAAGTCGCCATTCAAGCTACAAGATCCTGGCAGTTTAACCATCGCTTGTGCTACAGGGAACCTGCAGATTGAGAGAGCACTGTGCAACTTGTAGGCTAGCGTGAGCCTGATGCCTCTCTCTCCCTATAGGAAGCTTAAGTTGCAGCACTTACAGCCCACCAATCTGACCATTTAATTAGTTGATCATTCGATCAAGCATCCTGTAGGTCTTTGATAGGCCCGCAAGGGTACGTTGGCGTTGTAGTAAATCAAGGTCGATCTCATAGAGACTAAGTTGATTTATTGGGGTATATTCCCTGAAGATATGCTAAGCGAATCCAAATTTGAGAATGAAATTTAACTAATCTGCTATCTAATCTAATGGATTATCAATCAAAGAATTTAATCAAACCAAGCAATTTCCCAACTCAAGAATAAATCAAGCGCCTTTTCTTTAGATTGGTAGTTCCAAAACCGATAACTGATTTATCAAACCCCTCTTTCAAAGTGGAATGAAATTTTTAAATCTAAAACTACTATTTCTCAAGGGTTTTTGATTAATCTAAGGTCATTAAGAATGCGATTATTAAATTTAGAGGTTTTTTAAACAGTAAATCTTTCTCAAGGTCTCACTCACATAAGTTGAATTTTAGTTTTCTAATATCTAGTGTCACATTTTAGTTTTTCACCATATGTCTAAAACAAGCAAGAAATTGATCAAGTTTCCTAAGATTCAATAGAATAAACCCTACAAATCCAAAGTACTTTTAGATAAAAACAAGAATTGATTCAATCACAACAACTTAACTCAATTCCAAGATTAACAATCCAAAACTTCACATAAACATCAACAATAATCTAAAAGCATAAAAATATAAAGAGAAAAGAGAAGAGAAGGGAGAGGAATTGCTCAGCCAATGCCTGCTTGAACCGTCATTGCAATCTTGATCCGGAATCCTTGCAATGTTCACTTTCAACTTGCTCTTCCTCTAATCTAATCTAAATCCTAACTAGATGATGGATTATAGAGAGTGGAATGGGGATGGGATGTGTCTTGAAATGAGGATGAGAGCCCTCTTTTATAGCAAAGCTATTGGAAGTCGAACAGCCACGCGAATAAATGGCATTAAAAATTGCTTGGCAGTTGAAAAGTCGCGAGAAAACAAATAGCCTTGTGGGAAAGAGGTCCACCACGGACCATAACCTTCACCACGGACCAACCGTGGTTAGCTCTGGCTCAACATTCTTCTGCTTTTCTTTCTTTCCATGGGCATGGCAACTCAGGGGCATATGTGGGGAGTCAAAATACACTCAACTAGGGTCAAACCAAGGGCAAGAAGATCCAGAATCCTACAAAACATAGAAAAGTACCATAGCCGAGAATAAAATGGGAAAAGAATATAAACTATCACATGAAGAATATAATTTTCCCTAAAAATGTAGCAAAATGACCCTAAAATGATATATATATAAGAGCACTAATCAAACTCCCCCATGCTTAAACCTTTGCTTGTCCTCAAGCAAACACTATATAAAACTGAAAAAGGGAAATGCTTCTTAGGGCTCAAAATGGTAATAACCTCCTTGAAGCAAGTCATAGCATAACACAAGCAAGAATAGCAATCAACGGCAACCCCAAATAGTGCACAACACATTTCGAAATCGGAAGGAGGAGAAGGTTTTCGAAAAAGTACGAGACCACAGGCTCAATATCAAGCTTGATCACCCCCAAAGAACCACAAAGCATGTCTTGCAAGCACATGAAATTGAACAGAACTAAATAGATTGGTAAAATGTCACTTTTGGGAAATGTGGATCACTCTCACTCATGTGTTTAAAATATAGCATAGGTTCACAGAAGACTCATTCCAAAGATGCAATCTACCATATGCTTGACAAGGTTCTCAAATTCTCCACCACTAAAATGTAATGTGCACAAGACAATCAAGAGGACTTTATATGGGTTGTAACATGGGCTAAAAGGGTTAAGGGTAAGAAGTGGACAAATGCATTTGGGCAATATGGAGCTACTTAGCCAAGTGACTAGGGAGCAACCAACAAGGTACCAATTAACTAATAAGTTCATCAACACTCCAAACCTCAAAATACAATGAACATATGCCATGAATGAAATAGGAAATGAGTTGACAAAGAAAGGAACTTAAGCTACTTACATATCTAATGCGAATCATTGAGTTTTTTTTGGTTTTTTTTGGCTTTGTTTTTTTCTTTTTTTTTGGCTTCGCTTTTTTTATCGTAAGATGACTTCATCTTCTTTTTTTTCTTTTTCTTCAGCATAACTTTTTTTGTGCAATGAAACTAAAATTGCAATTATTGAAAGGCATAGGTTCACCAATTCTTAACTCACAAGCGAATACATATATACACAATCCAAACAACAGCGAACCAACACCAAATGCTCAATATCATCAATCCCTCAATAAACCAACATACCAAAGCCACCTTAAACTCAGTTATCTCCAAAACCACCTACTAGATAGATAAAGTGACGCTCCATAGACTTCGCTTAATGACAGGAATATGTGTTTGGCCAAGGGTTAATATGAAGGGATCACAACAAGAAAGGGATTTAAGCTCAAAGGGGCTAGCAAAGGAAATAAACATGTAACACAAGGATAGGCTATTTAGCTATGTGGCTAAAATGACCAAAAAAAGAAATGCATCTATCATATCATCAACTATGCACATGCTAATGTAGTTTCGAACGATAATCTAGGCAAGTTCTAGAGATGCAATATGGAAGAGTCACACACAAAAAAGAAATATGAGACTAAATATAATGAATTAGTCCAAATCGCGCCCAAAATCTCACGACATATCTGCCACAGTCTCATTCAGCTCATAAACTGATTCACATGTACCAACATTAGTGCTAATGATTTCAAGGGATAACAAAGTTCTCAAATAAGACAAGGGTCAAAACAAGAAATATTCACAAAACCTTCACAAATGTTTAGCACGAAAAGGGATTACACATCAAAAGTTACTCAAGATCATGAAAGCTATTATGCCTAAACAAAAGAGGTTACCTCAATCTAATCTACACAATTCCTACATGCAATCCTATATGCAAACCTAAAAATCAACTAAATGCAACATGAAAATAAAAAGAAACCTAAAACTATATGCTCTAACATGTATACAAACTAATAATCGAAATAGAAAACAATGAAACTTCCCCCATGCTTAGATAAAGCATTATTATTCAAAAGAAAGAAAACTTAGAGAAGGGGAACAAAAGAAAACAATCTCATCAGGTTAGGTACAAAGTGTACCTAAGCTAAGGGCTCCATGCAAATGGGGCAAATGGAGCATTAGCCACTCCAGCATATCTTTAAGACTTTTATCATTAAATCAGACACAGTCAAGACACGCAAAAGCTTGTCAAACTCCTCAGCAAAGAATTTCAAAGCATGGCAATAAGAGAGCATGAAACTAATCAAAGCAAAGAAAGTTAGTGCTCATTTCAACAAAGCAAAACCAATAGAAAGATCAAAAGAGAAAGCAAAGAAAGTGTTCCACATGATTTTTCTAGGCTTATCCACTAGGCATCTGCAATATGGGTCAAGGGAGGCATCATACCCACAAAAGTATTCTAGGGAAAGAAAATTATCAATATTTCCACCAAGCATATTAATCATGTTATCCACAGAGCCCAAATTAACATTAGAATCACAATTCTTAGGATTATCAAAGGGCGCATCAACATAATACTCGAGGGAAAGAGGGGGTTGTAGATACATAGGTGAAACATGGGAATGATCAAGAGGATTAGGGAGAACAATATTATCAAAACCAAGGCTAGGAGACTCCTCATGCATAAATACATCACATGACCCCCCCAAAGGAGTCTTATCCCGGTCATGCACCTCCTTTAAAGTATCTTCTAACTCAAAACATGCATCAGTAACATCAAACCTAGGATCAAACCCAAAAGGCTCACTTGCCTTGAGCCCCATGCACTGAGCTAAAGAAATGATGAATCATGCAAGGTCAAGACAATATCAGTATTATCCTATGGTGATGCAAAGTTAAGTTGTGTATAACATGCATAATAAGGACATGAATTTATATCATGGTAAGAAGAATTACATAAATCACACCAAAAAAGGGCGTAATAAGATCTCGCATAAAACACACATGGATCAGAAAATGAATATCTAGCAACACAACTAGCCTTCTCAAACTGAAATAAATCCAAGCAATCCACTCAAGCAAATAACATGCATCATCAACATTTTTACCACGAAAATCCTAAAACTCTAAAAGAATACGGGTTTACTATTTACACTCTCATCAACGATATCCAACATTTTCCATTTACCCATACAATAACCACATTGAGCAAGAAAGATATGTAAACACTTAAAATACCTCCAAAATAATTCATGCTCAAGCTGGGGGAAAAGAAAAATTGCCATTGTTGTTTCCAAATATTTTTCTTTTTTATATTAATTTTCAATTTGTTTTGCTTTTTTTTTCTAAAAAAACAAAATGCTTAGTCAAACCTATCAGAAAAAATCCAATATTCGACGCTAGTCTCTGACAACTGTGCCAAAAACTTAATAGGCCTACAAGTGCACGGTAGTGTTACAGCAAATCAAGGTTGATCCCATAGAGACTAAGTTGATCTATTGGACTATATTTCCTCAAGATATGCTAGGCGAATCCAAATTTAAGAATGAAATTTAACTAATCTACTATCTAATGTAATGGATAATCAATCAAGGAATTTAATCAAACCAAGCAATTTCCCAACTTAAGAATTAATCAAACGCCTTTTCTTTAGATGGGTAGTTCCAAAATTGATAATCGATTTATCAAATCCCTCTTTTAAGGTGGAATGAAATTCTTAAATATAATCAACTACCATTTATTAGAGGTTTTAGATTAATCTAAGATCATTAACAACGCGATTATTAAATTTAGAGGTTTCTTAAATGGTGAGTCTTTCTCAAGATCTTACTCACTTAAGCCGAATTTTAGTTTTCTAACATTCACTATCACCTTTCAATTTTTCATCATATGTTTAAAATAAGTAAGAAATTGATCAAGTTTCCTGCTCGCAAATCAACATTTAAGATTCAATAGAATAAACCCAACAAATCCAAAGCACTTTTAGATGAAAACAAGAATTGATTCAATCACATCAACTCAACTCAATTCCAAGATTAACAATCCAAAACTTAACATAAACATCAACAATAATCTAAAAGCATAAAAATATGAAGAGAAAAGAGAAGAGGAGGGGAGGAATTGCTAAGCCAATGCGTGCTTGAACCAATTGCAAACGCAATCCCAAATTCTTGCAATCTTCACCTTTAACTTGCGCTTCCTCTAATCTAATCGAAATCCTAACTAGATGGTGGATTATGAAGAGCAAAATAGGGGTGGGATGTGCCTTGAAATGAGGATGAGAGCCCACTTTTATAGCAAAGCTGCGAACGGCAACGCGAATAAATGGCATTAAAAACTGCTAGGAAGTTAAAAAGTCGTGAAAAAACAAACAGTCTCACAGGAAAACGGTCTACCACTGATCGTAGCTTTCACCACGGATCGACTGTGGTCAGCTCTTGCTTAACATTCTTTTGTTCTTCTTTCTTTCCACTGGCATGGCAACTCAAGGGCATCCGTGGAATCAAAATACACTCAACTAGGGTCAAAGTAAGGGCAAAAGGTCAAGAATCCTGCAAAACACAGGAAAGAACCATACCTGAGCGTAAAATGAGAAAAGGGGTGTAAATTATCACATAAAGCATTTAATTTTCCCTAAAAATACAACAAAATGACCCTAAAATGATATATATGATAAGCACTTATCAGTCTTCTAGAGGATGCTCTAATTTAGGTGGGTAAGTTCGTCATTCCATGTGACTTCATTGCCATGGATATAGATGAAAACTCCTAGGTCCGCCATCATCCTAGAGAGGCCGTTTCTCGGTACTACAGGGGTGGTGATTGATATGCAGGCAAGTACCATATCCTTCTACTTATATCAGGAAAAGGTTGGCTTATACTTTTCTCCACCACTTCCCTTCTGTTCACAGCACCTGAAGCTCTTGTGGTTTTTACTATCTTCGCAGCAGTTTCTGAGATTGAAGTGCTTGAAGGAGAAAAGGGACCTAGCACAAAGTCCCATGCCCCTTTTATGCTTTGCCTCCGCTACTCTCGACTTTCTTGGGAGGCACTGATGTTTGTCCTGGGGTAGTAGTGGATTCATCACCATGCACTATTTTAATTATTCCACATCCCTCCTTTCTGCCACCATCTGCTACTTGACGTAAGGGTCAAGCTAGGGACTTAAAATAAGTGCTTCTTGAAAGGCAACCCAAACATTTACTCACTTTAAAAAAAAAGGAGTGTCATTCTTCTCCCCTCCAGTTTCCTCTCTGCACTATAAGTCCTTCCCTTTCTCTTGTTTCTTTACATGTCCTTTTCATTGAGGAAAATCTCAAGCAAGGGGGGATGAGCTTGTAGCTCTTTAGGTGAAATTATGGACTTTTATGGGGTTTGTATGGCACCTCTTGTATTTTCATCATATAGACATAACTTCATATAGTTTTAGTAGGTTGGTCTTGTATTTTTCCTTTTTATTTTAGTAGAACATGTAGCTTAGAGCATATAAGTTAGATCTGGCATCAAAAGTGATTAAGTTGGGCATTCACAAGCTTTCTAGGTACCACTTCTTACCCTCCTGTTCATTATCCTCCATGTGTTTTTATCGTTCTCTTAATTACATTTATTGCTTTTGAAAAATTGAGAAAAATTAATTAAACTACCCCTGAATTTGTGAAAACCCCTCCTATGATGATAATGCACGAGGTGATGATTGACTGATTGACTTGATTGTGTATTAAGATGTGGCTTGTCTTGATGTAAATTTTACAAAAATTGTGTTTACATTGCCATTTAGAATTACTTCACCTTGTGTTACATGCCAATCACCCATAAGATTTATGTGGTTTGGCTTGATTAACCTTGATCAATAGCGTAACTTAGAGTAAGTTGCATTGATTATGGAGATTAACTTGTGAGATTTTAAGCTTAATGACTATTCACTACATATAGTCCTTTATTTTCTTTCATGTATGACTTATCCAGGATTCCATCTCTAGAACTTGGCATGTTTCTCTTCGAGATCACATTTAGCATATGCATATGTTAATATGATTGAGGCATCCTTTGCCTTATTTAGCCACATGAGCCTAAAAGCCACCCATTGGTGTCTGTCACTCCTTTTGCTAGCCCTTTATGCTTTTCCTTGCTTTGTTATTGCACCTTATTTACTACACCTTTGGCCTCTGCACCACTTTCATAACTTAGCCAAGATCTACTGGAGCAACACTTTTACATAGAGTTTGGTGCATTTTGAGGATGGTTTCACCTTTTTCAATGTTTCTAACTGCGGTGTTTGATTTGAAGGAGTACGAGTTGAGAGTTTGTATTTTGTAATGTCATTCACACATTTTGTTTTTGCTTCTAAAAAAAACAAAACAAAAACAAAACAAAGAGAAAAGGAAGAAAAAACATTGATAAGAGAAGTTGTGCATAAGTGTTTGGCATGATGATTCATTCAATAAGTTTAATCAACTCGTTTATATGGCTTTTTTATAGGTTTGCTTTCATTCTCAATTAAAGTGTGAAATAGATATCTTGGTGTTCTATTGTTATCAAAGTGTTTTACTCCCTAGTCCCTTTTCTAGTAGCTCCACTTTACCTATAATGATTCCACTTCTCACCTATAACCTTAGCCGTATTACACCCTTCTGCAAGTTATCATGATTAACATTTTTGCGTCTCTATGAGTGGTGGAGAATTGAGAACCTTACCAAGCTTATGCTAATTTGCATGATTGGTATGAGTATTAAGTGTACCTGAATTCTATATTCTAAACATGTTGAGAGAAGTATCGTACTTTATCCCAAGGTGAGATTCTACTGGCCATGCTTACTCACCACTTATTGAGGAAAGGTCTTGCCCTACTATGTATTTTAATAATGACGTGTTTAGCGTGTTGCATTTCAGTAGAATGATTTATAGACGGTGATGTATGTGCTTTATTGAAATGACTTGGCTACCTTTTATACATACTTATACCTAATTGGTTGATTGTTATCTTCTTGCTTGAGGAGGGTGCGATTAGAGTTTCATCTCCCTCGTTGATCATTCGAGAGTTAGTTTTGCTTGGGGACAAGCAAGAGATAAGCATAGGGGAGTTGATAAACCTCTATTTTGACCTTATCCTAGCCCCTATTTGACCCCTTTTTCCCATTGTATTTACGTTGAATCTTGATAAGAAAGGGTCATATTTGCCGCCTTTAGTCTATATTGTGCTTATTAGGCAGTTTTCCTTGTTTTTTATGAGTTAATGCCACAAAGATAGGAAAATGATTGATTTTGATGGAAAGGTAGACTTTGGGGACATGTTTCTAGGAGGAAAAGAGGTTCTATGAAGTTTTAAGGGCTGGAAAAGCAAGCCTAGAGGGATCAATAGAGCACACGGTTGGTCGTGCACCTTTCCTATAGTTTTCAATCTCCAAACTAGTGGCTACACACGGGTAGTACATGACCATGCATCTGCCAGTGTGTGGGGTGCACGGCCATGCGTCGTTGAAGCATAACCGTACCCGTCCCTAGACTATGTGTTATTAAATAGGTTACCGGGCTGTTTTGAGGGGATATCTTGTCTTTTTTCAGAGCACTTTCTTAGAAGCCATTCTAGGGTTTATTTACAAGATTTCTAAGACACTTTTGCGTCAAGGTTTTCATCATTAAAGATTGTTTGGCGATCGTTGTTATGCTTAATCCAAGTTTGGTTCTCAATTCTCTCTTTCTCTTATCATTATTTTCTAGGGTTTATTTGCGTGAATCATGTTTGCTATTCTAGTGATTGATTTGATTATTCTTGATACGATTCATGGCTAATATCCTAACTTGGGTTGGGAATAAGGCCAATTATGTTATTTGAATCATGAATTAGCCCCAAACCCCTACTTGCTCCATAGTTTCTGGTTGTGATTTCTACTGTGCACAATATGTTCGATGAATTATTTGAGAGAGCATTCATATGTTATTATTCTGGTTTAGGAGAGCGTTCAAAGATGAAACCTTTACCTAGTGTGACCTAGTAGATAACTAGGACTTTAATATGAAACTAATTAAAGTTCTAGTTGGAATTTGAGATTGTAGATCTTGTTGTCCTTTGACTTCAGTCTCATTAAAATAAGTGGCTATAGTCCTAGGATTAGTCTTCGATCCCTGAGATAGGGAGGAGATGGGCTTAATTGACAATCTATTCATTCATAATTGCATGCTTGGGTGGTTTATGAGTTAGTGATTAATTCATTTGTTTAATTGTGCCATTAATTCCAACCCAGGTGTTTCAATATCCTGATTTATTACCCATTTTTAGTTATTATCGTTTCTTTAGTTAAACATTTGAACCTCCAAGTTTATTTTCCCTAAATTGAGTGCTGTGATTGAAATCAAGTTCCCTGTGGATACGACCCATACTTGCCGGTTGCTAGCTACAACTACACTGTGCACTTGCGGTAGTTTTGGATAACAAGCTTTTAGTGCCGTTGCTGGGGTTTCACCATTAGTTATTGAGCTTCCAACCCATGTTTCACCTGGAAATAGGGCTTTCTCACTTGTGTTTCTCTCTCCATTTATCCTAATACTATGCTGAACTTGACCAAGGGTCAAAGGGGCCAAAGTGTAACTATGACCTTTGATTTTAAAGGATTAGGTATTGGTCTTTCCATAATGAATAACACTTTTATCAAACTACCAAGGCCTACCAAGTAACATGTGATATGCACCCATGGGTAAAACATGACAAAGTACTTCTTCATTAAAGCTAATAATGGAGTAAGCAATTAAGGCTTGTTTAGTCTCATGCACTTTATTTCCTTTCTTAAACCACTGAAGTGAATTGGGTCGTGGGTGTTAAACAATAGCTCACCTAAGTTTATAATCAAATGGATAAAAACCACATTGGTGTAACAACCTTCATCAATGATCAAACTACGTACCTTGCCCTGGATGGTACACCGTAAGTGAAAATATGCTCTCTTTGGTTTTCCTCTTGGGGTCCCTACATGATATACAATATCCTTTGAGTACTAGCATCTCTCCTACATTAGGAGCTGGGATAGCTTGTTCCTCCAATTCTTCCTCTTCTTCAGTTGTTTCTAAGTGAATCTGGTCGAGTTTCTCAATTTCTCTAATGGTGAGTACTCTCTTATTTGGGCAGTTAGCTTAGGAAGTGACCATACCCTTAACATTTGAAGCATCTCTTACCATCAAACTTCTTAGGGAACCCTTTAACAATCCCCTTACCTTTGTCTTTGCTCTTATCTTCTTTTGGTGTAGTGTCAAACTTAGGATGAGAAAAGGGCTTTGTTTGTGTGCTTGATTGTGAGTAAGAACCAAAGAATGATCTCTTGTTCTTACAGTCCTTTTCAAACTTTATGGCCAGTATGCACACATCCTCAAAAGCCCAGTGAGGTTGCAGTTCAACCTTCTCAGCAATGTTAGGATTAAGGCTTTTTAGAAACCTAGCCATTGTGTGCTCAGCTACCGCTTTTAAGTGGCTCTTGATTTGGAGTTTCTCAAACTCCTTTGTGTGTTCTTCAACACTTATGTGTCCCTAGCTTAAGGAGGTAACCTGTAGCTAAAGATCATGCTTGTAGTTATCAGGGAGAACCTCTGGATTAGTTTCTTTAATTTGGACTAAGTTCTGATCTGGGACTTGCCGTCATTATTTCTTTGTCTTCTAGTGTTTAGCCATACTTTTAAGTTTCAGAATCACAATCTTAAAAGCCTTCTCTTGAGAGTATTCTTTGATCTCAAAGAATATCTTTAAGGATTGAACCCATTTAAGGCCATAATTCGGGTTTAAGTTACCTTTAAATTCAATAAGGTCAAATTTCACGTACCTTAAATCATTAACATAGTTACCTAGGAGGTCTCCTTCTCCTCCTCAGGGACTCATCATCTTGAAAAGAAGATGACCGAGTGGAAAGGGAATTACCACTTTGAGAACCATAGTCTCTTCTCCTTGCTCCTCCGGGGTCACGTCTCAAGCTATCTAAAATCTCTTCTAATCTGGTGGAAGTGATGGCAACTTCCATGGATAGTGTTTGGAAGTTTTTCTGAAGTTAGTGTATGGCATTTCCTCTACCTAACTCATGAGCTTGTTTAAGACTAAGTCCTCCAGGGACCTTAGGTTAGGGGGTATTACTTTCTTCCTCCCCGAACATGGATGGGAAATTAGTAGAGGGAAACGTGGATTAGGAGCAACGGCAGAATGCAAACTAACAAAATAGTAAGTAAACACTCATTAGGTTATGCTTTGATACCACTTTGATGCGTGAGCTTAATGAAAACTCAAGCAAGTGAACTTTGTGTTCTGAATTAAGCTTGGTCACTAGTTCATTAATGGAGTTTGATCAACAACAGATGATAAGAATAAGATAAAGACAGTGCCACCACCCAAGCTAATCAAGGATTTCACTTCTAAACTCTAAAGGCTAGGCCACCACGTTCAGATTAAAGGAAACCACTCAGATTTAGCAATCAAACAGGTTGTTTAAAGGTGAGGTTTGGAGAGTTTATGTTCAAAATGCGAAGTAATGCTTTTGATTCATGGATTCTAGTTATAATAAGCAGCCAAGCAAGTGTATATACATGCTTCCCAAATAGTTAAGTAAGCAAGTAGGTTCTTTAGTGAGTAGGAAACCCTTAAAACAAGATTAACTAACTGAAAATGCAAAACAAGCTTAGCCTAAGCTAATTACAAGTATGAGTATAGTAAATGAATTCTATTTAAGGTAAACTCAAGCTTGGAAATAATCAATTATTCCAAATAAGCCACTTACCCATGGGAGAGAGACAAAGGGTAGGCTGCTGCAATCCACGTTAAGGCAAACCAATCGGAGAGCAAGTGGGCATCAAACTTTATCCCAATTGGCCAATTTGCCTTCCAAAGTTGCAAAAGAAGCTATGATGATGTTTTTGAACATCCAAGGTGCCAAGGTAGAAAGTAAGTAGCTCATAAAACCCCCTCTATTAAGGAAGATCAATAGCAAAGCCAAAATAACTTGCTTAGACTTAATTAACCTGGTCTATCACTGGGAATGATCAAGTTGGTTCCCTAACCTATACCTGAGTTAGAACTGATTTTAATGCATAGATGGGTTCCTTAGGAGGTTAACAAGTATCTCAAGTAGAAAAACCAGCTCTAAATTAGGTTTAGGTGAGAGAACCTACTAGAAACTGAAACCAGGTCAGAAAAGAGCTGAAACTATAACAGTTAGCAAAATGAGGCTGAATCACCATGAAGAACTTGTCATAATTTTGAATTTTCTTCATATCTAGGTACCTTAGAATGTTGGCTATCATCCTAAGCAAAAGTATTGATCCTAAAGCAAGTTTTAGGTAGTGATACCACCTAATCTTTCAACACAGGCAGAATGCGATAGCCACTGTCTACCTTCTCTATTTGGACCAATGCAGGGAAATGCCTAATGCTTAGGAAAAAATTGAGCTTTTTCAACAAAACGAGACACCTTAAGGGGTCCAACAAAATAGGACTTGCCTATGGGATGTCTTGGAAACACCAACGATCATGCCATCCAAAACCATGCTCAGTTCTAGATTAGAACAGGAGAACAATGAGTGAATCTAATTGATCAATGCTTGCTTACCTTGGTCTTCCTTCACTTGGTCAATGCTTTGGACTTGATTTGGATTCAGGAAACTCTCTTGGATGTCTTGCTCTGCATCAACATGCAATATTAATTATTTTGAAACAAGATTTGTGCTCTATTGTCTTATTGATTAATTAATGATTCTACAATGATTTGTGCTTTTTACTGATGATATCTATGTTGGATTAATTAGAATGCATGCTAATTAATTTAATATTAATTCATATGATAGTTTAAAATACTTAAGTATGTAAAAGTTATAGCATTTTAGGCATAATTATCATCCTAATTGATCATAGATGACTCACACCTATCTCTTTTACTGAGACAACTGTTATAGATCTTTGGTAAACCAATTTGCTAATAACTTGATTACAAGGCGTTAGGTGAGACTTTTTTAGTATGTAATGCTCTAATTTGATTAAATTCTAGCAATGGTGTTAGAATTATCAAAATTAATGGGGTTTACATTATGGTTGGACCTAGGTAAACTAAAAATTAAGGAAAAATGGGGAAGATCCACTATGAGTTGTCTTCTATAATCAAGCGCATGAATAAATCAATTTGTATGTTAATGTACATGGTGGGTGGAGATTGTGCTAAGTGCTTTCCATTATATTACTAAATTCTGTAATCATTTATTTGATTTTTGGTTTATTTCATTCATTTGCCAAACTTATTTCTAAAGTTTTAATCTTTATTAATGATTTTCTTTACCCCCCTAAAGAGTAGACTTTTTAGTCTATCTAGGCAATTTTAGATTACTCATATTTTGCGTCTTGGTATGGTTTAATGTTTTGATTAATTTTGTTTTCTAATTTCCTTAATTTTTATTGGTTCATTAGAATTAAAATTAAAGTTTGTTTTTTTGATCAATTTGATGTTTTAAGTCACTTTAGCATTTAGCTAGAGTCTTAATCGGTAGTGATCAGTGTTTAAAAGTTTTGGATTTTATTTGATAATTTTTTATAATTATTTCTAAAACTTGTCCAAGTTTATTAGTGTGTGGTTTTATTTGAGTTTAGGAAATTAAGTTTTCTATTTTTGTTACATTTGTTGTTAATTTTCATATTTATTTTATTGTAGTTTATCATTTATTTATTTCCAAATTTTAGTTTTTGTTTTCTTCTTCTGCAATATTTTTTTCTATTTTGCTTTATTTGGAAATAATTAAATATATTTCTATTTGAATTTATTTAAATCTGCCCACATTTTTAGCTTGGCTATTTCACACACACACACACACGCATGCACATACATATACATTTACATACACATGTACATATACATATACATACAAAAGCGTGCAATGCGCACGCACATGTGTGCGTGTGTGTGTGTATGTATATATAATTACATGTATATATATGTTTTTGTAATTTTATATATTAATTTTCTGATTCATTATTCTCTTTTTTAATTTCTGTTTTAATATATTTGCTATTTTTTGTTTTTAATTTTCCAGAATAATTAAGTTAGTTCTTTACTATTTTTATTTCAAGAATTTGGACTAAAATAATTTGAAGTATTAATGAGTAAGTTTTTATGTCTTTCTTACTCTATTTGGGTTGTTTTAGTAATTAAAAGAAAAAGCAAAAATATTAGAGTAGTAAATTTATTTAGATTGAACTTCGTGTATTTGCATAATCTTTCCTCATGGAATCGATTCCTATTTGGCTATGCCATAAATCTCATTTATAAATCAAAGTAGTGGTTTAATCTATAAATCTGTAACAAACTTTACAAATATTGGCGTCGTTGCTGGGAAGGAAATTAATAGTTTTAATCTATTTAGTTTTACAACTTTATATTTTTGTTCCAACTTTAGTGCTACTTTTTTTTATGGTAGTTCTATTTAGTTTATGTGATCAGGGAATGACAACATGATCGAAGAAAAAAAAGAGATGGTACGTTTGAGGAGTTTGAAAGTAAATTAAATGATTCTGAATCTATAAGCATTGAATTGATAAGTACTAAAAGTATTAAACTTGAATTGGCTACTTTATGCGAACTTGTTGCACCTAACTTGAAAGCACAACATTTGTCTGTTACTTGTCCTACATTAGACCAATCATTTGAACTGAACTCTGAATTTTGAATCCTGCTACCTATGTTTCATGATCTACCTAATAAGGACCCATATCATCATATTAGTCGGTTCCTTATTACATGTTCAATCATGCAACTTGATGAAATCACTCATGACCAAATTTGGTTTTAGTCTTTCCCTTTACCAAGAGAAGGCTAAAGATTTTTGATATTACCTATCCCCTGCAGCATTCACTACATGGGCCAAAGTTCATAAAGATTTCTTTAGGTATGGACTACTCTAACCTAGAATAAAGGACGTATGATCCAATCTCAAACACTTACGATGAGGGATGAAGAGATCAGCATAACCTTAGGCATGGACTTAGAAACAATGCTCCATGATTTGACTAACCAACATGTCATACCTCTACACAAGATATAACGAATTTCCTTTTACAGCAAGTCATTATGAAAATGGAGAGCTAGAAAAAAGAAACTGGCACTAGGTTCCAAAAACATATAGATGACCGTTAAGTAGTTCAATAGAGATAAACTAAAGCTAATACCTTAGTTAGCAAGCTACAAACTCAAATGTAACATCGAGACCATCTCAACCTTACCAAAATCCCAAAGAAAATGTAAGTTCCATCACACTTCACATTAGAAACCTTTGCTATGATAGAGCTATGCTTGATTTAGGAGCTTCTATTAATGCTATGCCCAGGTTTGTTAATGATAAACTAAGCTTAGAAGACTTGAAGAAACTGGTCTAATCATTCAATTGGCTGATAACAGTAATGCATATTCAGACGGAGTCTTAGAGGATGTCTTAATTTAAGTCAACGAGCTTATTTTTCCTATTCATTTTTATGTGTTGGACATGAGTGATGTATATCATGACATTCATATATTAATTGGTAGATCATTTCTCAAAATATCGAGGACAATAATAGATGGGCCTGGAGCAACCTTAATAATGAAATTTGATGGTGATGTTATTAATTTCAATATTTTTGATGTCATGAGATTTCCTATAGAAGTTAACTATGTTTATGCACTTGATTATAATTGATGAATTGTCTTAAGATGTTTATGTGTTACTTCATGATGATGAATCACTAACTATGCTCACTCGAGGTTTTGATTATTTTGTGTTTGATAGTGTTCCTTACTATATTAATAATGATGTAGTAGACATGATAAGGTCTTCATTGTAATTGTAAGTAATTGATAAACCTTAGAAATTTGAATTATCTGAAAATCTTGTAAAGCTATTAACCTCTCAAGTTTCATCACCAAATTTTATGGAAGTTCATGGATGATTTTGATGTACATGTTGATCGATTTGATTCATCCTAGTTTAGTGATTAAGCACTGCATTGAGACTAATTTGGTGCTTACTTTTAAAAAGTGTCATGTCATAATGGAGCATGGTGTAGTACTAGGTCATATGGTGTCATCTACGGGATTAGAAGTTGATTAGACAAGTAGGCTTCATTCAATCTTTGCCTAATCCCCAGTGCATTAAGGAGTTGTGGTCAGTTTTAGGTGATTTTTGATTCTATAGAAGATTTTTTAAGGGTTTTTGAAAGTTTGTCTCCCCTTTTTGTTTTCTATTTGTATAAAATGCTCCCTATTATTGTAATGGGGATTGTCAGAGAGCTTTTGACCAATTAAAGTTGAAATTGGCCACCATAACTACAATGTAAGCCCCGTAATTGGGTCTTACATTTTGAATTGATGTGTGATGCAAGTCATAAGGCATGGGCAATCTTAGGTCAAAGAGTAGGGACAATACCTCATGTGATTTATCATGCTTCCAGAACTCTAGACACAGCATAGTATAACTATACTATTAAAGTAAAAGAAATGTATGATATTGTTTTTGCTCTTCAAAAGTTTTGTTATTATCTATTAGGTGTTAAAGTTATTGTTTATATTAATAATTTTGATTTTAAACATTTGTTGAGTAAGAGGGACTAGAAATCTAGGTTGATTAGATGGATCTAAGTGCTTTTAGGATTTAAATTAGAAATTAAAGCCCAAAGTTGAAAACTTAGTTGTTAACCATCTAAATAAGCTAGAAAATGAAACTAGCAATCTTTTTAGTGACTGTTTCTCCTTATGGGGGTTTATAAGTTTTCAATGATAAGTTGCCTTGCTACGCCGATATAGTAAACAACTTAGTCAACAAAACCTTTCCCGAGGACTTGTTTTTAGTCTAAAAAGAGAAGATAAGATCTTAGTCTAAGTGTTATGTTTTTTATGAGCAATAATTACGGACATTTTGTAGAGATGAGATGATAAGTGAGTGAATTTCATTCTATTTTCACTTTCTATCATTCTTCTAAAAGTAAGGGGAATTTTGGAGTCAAAGCACAGCGCGTGAAGAGCTGAATTATAGATTTTATTGCCCTACTATTTTAGAGATGCCTATGAATTTTGCAAAAGATGTGAAGCACACTAAAAGACTAGTAATTTATCTAGAATTAATAAATGCCTCTGCATAATGTGTATATTTGTAAATTTGTTATTGCTTGGAGTGTTGATTTCATGGGACCTTTTCCCCCCCGCTATTGGGTATACTTACATTCTAATAATTATGGATTATGGATCTAAATGGGTTGAAGTTGTGGCTATTAGAGCTAATGATGCTAAAGATATTATAATATGTGTTAAATCTCATATTGTACATAGATATGGAGTACTTAGAGCAATCATTATGTGCTTACTAGATATCATCTCCAAAAAATGGCCAAGCTAAGATTTCTAATAGGGAGATCGAGGGCATTTTAGAAAAGTTGTTAGGTCGGGCATGAAAGATTAGAGTCTTAGGTTAGATGAAGCTATATGGGCTTATAGGACTTCATACAGGACCATACAGGCATGTACCTTACATCTTAGTCTTTAGCGAACCATGTTATCTACCCATAGAGATAGAGCATAAATCATGTTGAGCTATTTAGTAGTGCAATTTAGAATATGACTTAGTGGGAAGCAATACAAATTGCAATTGTAGTAATTAGAAGAGATTCATCTAGAAGCCTATGACAATTCATCAATGTTCAAAGGTAGAGCGAAAGCCTCTCATGATGCAAAGCTTAGCAGGAAAGAGTAGGTGATAAAGTATTATAATTCAATTGAAAATTGAGACTCTTTCCTAGTAAGCTATACTCAAGATGGTTTGGACCTTTTGAGTAATAAAGACCTATCCATATGGTGCTGTAGAGATTAAAAGTTTTTGTTTTAACAAAATTTTTATGGTCACCGATCATAGGTTAAAGCATTTCTATAAAAGAGACCAAATCTGCTTAGTACAAGAGATCCAATTACAGGATCCACGAGCTTTAATTGCGTTGGGCCAATGACATGAAACAAAGGTGCTAGTTAGAAGCAACAAAATATTTTCAAGGAAGTTTACATTAAATTTTTCACTACTTTCATTATTTTGCATGCAATGGGGACAATACATAAATTATATGTTGGGGTGAGTGCATCCTACATTTAGTCATGTTGTCTTACATGAATATGAGTCTATGCTAGGGCTTACTTGCTTAAATTTTTTTGGTCTATTATTTTTTTTGGTCTTTTACTTTGTGAGCAAGAACTCTTGAACATGCTAATTGTCATGCAGAGTAGATTTGAGTTATCTTCACTTGTTCAAGCAATAGTCATGATTGTTTCATTTTATTTGTTCGTTGTCATATGATTATGATTAGGGACAATAAAAGGACTTGAGCTGCTTTGCTTTGACTAAATAGGATAGTGGAATAATTCATTAAAATTGTAACTTTTCTTGTCTTGCCTTTAAAAAAGAAGGGAAATAAGAATAAAAACCATGTTGGTTTGCTAACACGTGTGGCTTCAAGTGATGTGACATTTGTTCTCATTAAGCAAGGTCCTTGAATTTGAGACTTGTGAATGAGGGACATTTATGCTAGGAGACTTAACCATGTTTAGGGTCTTGCACAGCTTAAAACATGTGAATAGTTGAAAGAAAGGCAAACCCCCCTCCCAAAAAAAAAAGAGAATGCTAACTCTAGCACCTCTATTTGAGAAAGTGTAAGATAGGAAGTATTTAATATAAGACCCTGTTTTAGGCCTTGAATATTTACTTGAATGAAGTTTTTGCAAAAAAAAGACAAAAAATTAGTTTAGAATCAATTTCAATAAATTGTTTCTTCTGGTTTAGCTATCTATATAGCCTTACTACATAACATTTCCTATGTTTACTTTTGTAAGACCCCTTGATCGATGTATGGGAAAGATAGATCATTATTGTTTTTGTTAACTTATTGGAGAGATTATGTGAGGCTAATGAAGAAACTCTTTGATATTAGTTGGATATTTCATGGTTTTCCACTTGTTTAGGAAAGACTAAGTAACTTTTGAATCAAATTGTTTTGAAACAAAGGCAATACCAAATGTATACCTCATGTTTTATGTGCGGCTTTATAAGGAGGGGTAGTTTTCTAGTCAATTTTTAGATTTCTTTACACAAGGAAGTCCAAAATCTCAATATGAGGAATTTGTTAGGTCATAATTTATTCATATTTTAATCATTATTTAGTTTACATCATATATATTATTTTATCCATATGTATATTATTTTATCCAATTTACTTTATTTTATTTATTTTTAGGTTAATGATTAATAAAGTGAAGAGGTGAAAAAATAAGTTAGAAAGTGGATTTTATACATCGAAGGATCAAAGTTGATTTATCAAGTCTTTCCAAAAGTAATGACAAAAAGAAAAGATTTATTTTTATGATGATTTATTTTATGCAAACTGGTGAAAAAAAAGGAAACTACGAATTCTATAGGGAAAAAGGAGGTTTAGAAGCCTTGGAGGATAAGAAATTTGATTGGCCCTAATTTTATTAAAATCAAAAACGTCAGCTGCCCTACCCATTTATCACACCTATAGCCATCTCATATATTCCACTCGACCCTAAGAGTACAATAGTTTTAATTCTAGTTTATTCAATTTGTTTCTAAGCATGAGATTCTTAACTAGTTATTACATTCGTATTTTTTGCATGAGTGAGTCGTTTATTTATTTACCACAATTTATTCGAAACTATGCAATGTTAATTACTTTGAAATAAGGTGTGTGCTTCATTTTCTTGTTGATTGATTCATGATTCTAGAATGATTTGTGCCTATTGTTCATGATTTTTTATGTTGGACTAATTGGAATGCATGCTAATTGGTTTAATACAAACTAATAGGATAGTTTAATGATAGGCCCGCAAGCGCACGGTGGCATTATACCTATTCAAGGTTGATCCCATAGAGACTAGGTGAAACTACTAGGTGATATCCCCTCAAAATATGTTAAGCAAAATTCTAATTCAAGTGGTTTTGATTAACAACTGCAAATAAACTGTTCTAAATCAATAAGAGGAAAACGTCTAGGAATTTTCGCAGTTATGGAAGAGAATTGGATCAAAATTAATAAATATGTGCTATTCTCTAATTGGTTAATTCTGAGAAATTACAATATATACAGAAATTTGATATATTCTTTCGAAATCAATCAAATTTGCCTAAACTAAGCAAACATCGCTCTTTCAAGCTAATTTGAATTAATCCAAGTTTAATATTTTCAATTACTTACTAGCCCTCCTAACATATAAATCTCTCTTTCGAGATAAAGTTATGCTAAGTCTATTCAAACAGTCCAACAATCAAATGTTGTCTTGTGAATGTTCACTCGATTGTTTCAAGTGTGCAAGTAAATTTTGGCCATAAATCAATTCACAACATGAATAACACTTGATAGAACAAAATCAAACCAATCATGGAAATAAGCACAATTGAATAAACTAAACCATGATCCAACAATAATTCCACAAAATACTAAATCCCTAGACAAAATAAAACTACTCAAACATGATTAAATTAAACATCTAAAATGATAAATCTAAAAAGAAGGGAAGAGAAGAGAAGAGAGAAGAGAAAAGAGATGCTCAGCCAAGACTGCGCTTAAACTGTCGTGCAAACCCGGCGTGGAATCCTTGCAAATCTTCCCTTCAACTCCATCTCTCTCTCTCTCTCTAATCTAAAATCCTAATCTAATTGAAAAGAGGAAAAGAATGGAATGGGATGGATAGGATGATTGGGATCATTGCATTCTGCCGCAGAACGGGACTATTTATAGAAGAGCGCGATTGATCTCAGCCACTCGATGAGGGAAAACGAAGAGGTCAACTGTTACAGGCCTGCCACGAACCATGGCATCCACCACGGCCTGGCCGTGATCTAGGCTGATTCGTCATTATTCTTTTCTTCCTCTCTTCCACGGGCATAGCAACTCAGGGGCATCTGTGGTGAGTGAAAACACACCTATATAGGGTCAAATGATTGGTAAAAAGGCCTAAAATCTTGTAAAACACATCAAACAATCATATCCATGCATAAGTCAAGAATAGGAGTGTAAATAATAACTTAAAGCATATAATTTTACTTTAAAGTGCGGCAAAATGGCCATAAAATGATACGTACTTTAAGCACTTATTAAACTCGCCAATGCTTAAACCGTTGCTTGTCTTCAAGCAAACACTAAAGAAAACCAATAATGGAAGATGCATCTAAGACTCAAACACATAACAACCTCCTGAAAGTAGGCAAGTGATAGCATATCACAAGTACGAATGCCAATCAACTGCAACCCCTAAATAGTGTGCAAAACATTTAAAAATCAGGAGAAGGAGAAGGTTTTCAAAAAAGTACAAGACCACGAGCTCGATATCAAACTTGATCACCCCTAAAGAACCATAAAGGATATCATGCAAGCACACGAAATTGAATAGAGCTAATTAGACTGGTAGAACCTCACTTTTGGGAAATGTGAATCACTCTCGCCCATGTATTTGAAATATATCACAGGTTCACTTAAGACTCATTCTACAGATGCAATCTACCATATACTTGCAAAGACTTTCAAATTCTCTACCACTAGAATGCAATGTATGCAAGACAATCAAGAGGACTTTACTTGGATTGTAATGTGGGCTAAAGGTTAAAGGAAAGGAAGTGGAAAACAAATTTGGGCAATGTGGAGCTACTTAGCCAAGTGACTAGGGAGCAGCTAACAAAACACCAAGAAACCAATAAGTTCACCAACACTCCAAACTCCAAAATACACTGAGCATATCCGAATTAATTACATAGGAAATGAGTTGACAAAGAAGGAATACAAGCTATGTACATATCCAATGCCAATCACTTTTTCACTTCATTTTTTTCGACTTTTTCTTTTGGTTTTTTTTTTTTTTTTTATGACATGATTTTTTTTCTTTATGTACTTTTTCTTCTTCTACTTTTTTTTGTTTTTTTTTCTTTTTCCGGAAATGAAAGGAAAATTGCATTACTGAAAGGCATGGGATCACTTACTATCCACTCATAACCGAATTTTTATGTATACAACCCAAATAAGAAGGAACCAAAACAAATGCTCAACATCATTAATCCCTCCCAAAAAAAAAAAAAAAACCAAAGCTACCTTAAAACTCAATTATCACCAAAATCACCCACTACATACATGAAGAATGCTCCATAGATTTGGCTTAAAGGTTAGGAATATGTGTTTGGCCAAGGGCTAAGATGAAGGGATCACAACAAAGACTGATATAAGCTCAAAGGGGCTAGCAAAGAGAATAAACATGTAATACAAAGGTAGGCTATTTGGCTATGTGGCTAAAATACTCAAAGAAAGAAATGCCTCTACCATATCATTAAATATGCACATGCTAATGTGGTTTTGAACAAGAGTCTAGGCAAGTTCTAGAGATGCAACATGGAAGAGTCACACACATGAAAGAACATAAGACTAAATATAATGAATTAGTCTAAATAAGGCTCAAAATCTCGCAGAACATCTACCAAAGTTGCATTAAGCTCACATGTACCAACATTAGTGCTAACGACTCCAAAGGAGTAACATAGTTCTCAATCAAGACAAGGGTCAAAATAAGAAATATTTACAAAACCTTCATAAATTTTAGCACCAAAAGGGATTATGCATCAAAAGTTACTCAATCTCACAAAAGCTATTTTGCCTGAACAAAAGTATTATTAGAGGTTATCTCAAACCAATCCATACCATCTCTACATGCAAATCTAAAATGCAAACCTAAAATGCAACACTATAATACAAACAAAAAGAAACCTTAAACTATATGATCTAACATGTATGCAAGCTAATAACCAAAATAGAAAAACGTAGAACTTCCCTTCCTCATTGCTTAAATAAAGCATTATTGTTCAAAAAAAAAAAGAAAGTAAAAGTAGGGAAAGGAAACAAAACATAATGATCTCACCAGATTAGGTGCAGAGTGCACCTAAGCTAAGGCCTCCATGCAAATAGGGTAAATAGAGCATCAGCCACTCCATCATATTTTCAAGACTTGGCTCATGAAAGCAGACACTGTTAAAGCACGTAGGAGCTTATCAAACTCCTGAGACCACAGTGCAGAAAATAAAAGGTAAGAGGTAATAAAAAATCATGCCAAAGACAACTAATATCCTCTTAACCTTATCAATAGCCTTAGAAAAATCATAGGAAGGATTAAAGAATGTAGACCACATGATTTTCTTAGGCAAGTCTCCTAGGCATATGCAATATGGTTCAAGTGAGGCATTATACCCACTAAAATAACCTAGGGCTAGATAATCATCAACATTCCCATCAAGCACATTAAACTCGTTATCCTTATGGCCCAAGTTAAATTAGAATCACAAATCATAGGATTATCAATGGGTGAATCTAAAGAATACTCGGGGAAAATAGAGGGTTGTGAACACGAAGGGGGAATATGGAAATGATCAAGGGGATTGGGGATAACATTATCATCAAAACCAAGGCTAGGAGACTCCTCATGCACAAGCACATCATGTGATTCCTCCAAAGGAGTCCTAACTAGATCATATACCTTATCAAAAATATCTTCTAACTCAAAACATGCATCAGCAAAATCAAACCTAGCATCAAGCCCAAACGGATCACCCTCCCCGAGCCCCGTGCGTTGAGCTAAAGGAAAGGATGAATCATTAAGGTCAGGACAACTTCAGTATTGTCTATGGGTGATGCAAAATAAGGTTGAGTATAACATGCATAATAAAGACACAAATTAGTAGCATGGTTAGAAGAATTACATAAATGAACCAAAAAGCGGCATAAGAAGATCTAAAATAGGATGCGCAAGGATCAGGAAATGAATATTTAGAAATAATAGTAGCCTTCTCTAATTCAAATGAATCCCAAGTAATCCACTTAAGTAAATTCCATGCATCATCAATATGTTTACCATGAAAGCCCCAATATTCTAAAAGAGTTCGGGTTTCATTATTCACACCCTCTTTAACAATGTCCAAACTTTTTCATTTACTCACACAACAACCACATTGAGCAAGAAAGACATTTAACTGCTTAAAATACCTCCAAAATAATTCATGCTCGAATTGGAAAAAATGAAAAATTTCCATCATTTTTTTCAAATCTTTTTTTTGTTAATTTTTAATTTTTTTTAAATTTTTTTAAATAAAAATAAAATACTTAGTCAACCCTATCGAGAAAAACCTAATATTCGATGCTAGTCCCTGACAATGGCACCAAAAATTTGATAGGCCTGCAAGCACACGATGGCATTGTAGCTATTCAAGGTCGACCTCACAGAGACACCACAAAAAAAGTAGTTTTTACCAACATAGATAGTTCTGTTACAATAAGTAAATTTGTTGTTGGTAAAACCTTTTACCAACAGATGTTGGTCTGTTGCTAGACTGTTGGTAAAAAAAGGTGATGGTAATAGTTTTACCAACAGATATTGCAATCTGTCGTAATTACTCCTTAATACCAACAGAGTGAATCTGTGGGTGAATCTCATCATGTTACCAACAGAGATATAATATGTTGGTGATTGTAAGTGTTACCATCAGATGCTTCTGTTGGTACTAAATCAACTGGCAGCATAAATTATTCACCAATATACTGTATCTGTTGGTAATTCTTTCTTTTTCCCACCTTTTTAATCTTGCCCAACAAGAAGATCTGTTGGTGCTACTGTACACCACCAAAAAAGAATTTCCATCAGGTTGCAATCTATTGGTAATTCAGTTCCTTCACACACCTCATGATTCAAGACATCTGCTGCCAATAGTCCATCCATTCAAGTGGGAACTATTTTTTTCAACAAATACTTCTACACAAAATCAAACCTGTAGGTACAATATTTATCCGCAATAGAAGAATCAACTCAAACAAAAGTACAATGTCATTTAAAAGTTTTCAAAAGCACTATACATTCACTAAAAGTTCACGACAAATAAGTAGATAACTCCAACAATTGCTTTCATTGAAATTAAAGTCCAAACTATAAGTGCAAACTCATAAACATTACTTGGTTTACCTAAAAAATAGGTCATGACAAAAGTTAACCATATAAGAGAACTCAAACTATGACTCATCGTTTTGTTCTTGATCATCAACTTCTTCAGCATTTTCTTCTTCAAATGCATGATCATTTTCATTGTCATCATCAATATCCTCAAATGAAGAAAGAACATCCTCCGATATTCCCTATTAAACAAGCACAAAAGCATAAATCTTAAGAAGAAGTAGTAAAGAATATTTATAATCATCTAATGGCATTCTCCCTTAATAACATGCTATGAAATTTACCATTAAAAATAAATAAAAATATACAAGTTATCAAACACATTCCAACCAAATTAAGTTTTCACATAAACCACTAATCACACTCTCTTCCCCCCCACCTCCTCATGGTAAGAGATGCAATAAATTGTATCGCAACAAATTAATTTCAATAGAAATGAAATGTACAAGACCATCTTAAATTGAAAAGGTTTACCAGCAAGATAGTCAAATTAATTCCTCTGCACTCACTTATTATAGAACTTGAGATATAAAATGCATAAATTTGTACTCTATAAAAACTACAATAGTATCAACAATTTGTTAAATTTCTACTTAAATTCTGGGGTGAAATGGACAGAATTTCTCCTAAAAACTGACCATTTTTCAGGCTTAAAGCCTTACACTGATTGCCTGCATCGAGTAGAAGTATGAAAGAACACTCAATGGCTACATGCCAGAGTCCACAACTCTACGGGTCACTAGCCCGGAGTATACCAAACATTAAAGTTCAATAATAATGAAGGAAATAAAAGAGACAAGTCGAAGCCAAATTATACAAGGCCGAAGATCTAAATCTAAGCATACCACATATAAACTTTATATATGGGCACTATGTCTAGCTCATCAAGAAAATGTATGAAGCCAAAGAAAATTCCCCAACTTCGAAATATGCCCAGCTCATCAAGAACATCCACATTGCATGAATAAAATATATAGCACAAGTCATTGCCTACTAAAAGCCATGCACATCACAAATAAGATTTTCTGAGACGAAGACCATTAGTCTGGCCACTAGCTTAAAAAACAATTAAGTACCACAGAAATCT
Source organism: Carnegiea gigantea (assembly GCA_029747015.1). Classification (NCBI taxonomy): domain Eukaryota; kingdom Viridiplantae; phylum Streptophyta; class Magnoliopsida; order Caryophyllales; family Cactaceae; genus Carnegiea; species Carnegiea gigantea. Next base: position 41,771 of record JAKOGI010002150.1, read on the forward strand.
CAGTAATGAAACAAATAATAAAATATCTCATATAGGAATACCTGGTGCTTCAAAAGCACTTTCATCTCGAGTAGCATTATCACATGAATCTTCTTCAAAGTGAGATAACTCATTTTCAATTACTTCCTATCATATTACACATTTGTAAAAGGAAATAAGATGAATAAGAAAATTAAATAAAAATAAACACTCATACTTTTGCACTAGCTAAAGCATCATCAAGTTTTGTAGCTTTCTTTGGTGTATGGGTCTCCAACCATATTATAAGCTTATCTTTCTTGTTGCCTTTTTCCTAAAAAGTATATAAAATACTAAATGAGTTACCTAAAATCAAAGTGAGCTATAGTATAAATAGGATATACATAATACCTCTTCTTCAGCTCATTGTGCAAAGAAGACCAGTACATAAACTAAGGCCCTGTTTGGTGAGGCAAACTGGAATGGAATGGAATCAGGACTTGAATCATGGGGGGTTGGGTATGGAACTTGAATCCTGAATCCAATTGTTTCGTGAAAATTGGAATGAAATCAGATCTCACTGCTTGCTATTTGGTGAACAGTTTTGGAATGGAATCAACTCTGTTTTTATTTTGAAAGTATTATATGCAAATATGAATATTTATAATAATAATAATATTTACTATAATAACAATAATAATTACTATAATAATAATAATTACAATAATACTAATAATTATTATATAATAATTAGCATGATCATAATTATAATTGTAATTATAATTATAATTACCATAATAATAATAATTATATTATTATTATTATTATAATAATAATTATATTATTATTATTATTATAATAATAATAATTATTATAATTATTATAGTATAATAATAATTTTTTATTACAATTATAATTATATAATAATAATCATAATTATTATATTATAATAATAATAGTAATTATTATTATTATAGTAATAATAATAATTATTATTATAATTACAGTATAATAATAATGATTATTTTTTATTATAATTATAATTATGTAATAATAATCATAATTATTATATAATAATAACAATAATAGTAATAATAATAATTATTATTATTATTATATTATAATAATAATTATTATATTATAATAATAATAGTAATAATAATTATTATTATTATAATTATAGTATAATAATTATTATTTTTTATAATAATTATATAATAATAATAATAATAATTATATTATAATAATAATTGTTATTATTATAATAATAATTATAATTATTATAATAATAATTATTATTATAGCAATAATAATAATTATTATTATAATTATAATATAATTATAATAATTATTTTTTATTATAATCATAATTATATAATAATAATCATAATTATTATATTATAATAATAATAATAATACTACTAATAATAATAATTATAATAATAATAATAATTACTATATTATAATAATAATAATAATTATATTATAATAATAGTTGTAATAATAATAATAATAATAATAATAATAATAATAATAATAATAATAATAATAATAATAACAACAACAACAACAACAGCAACAATAATGTTGAACCCTGAGGGTTTAGAACTTGAAACCTCTCATAAATGGGGGGGTTCAAGTTCTTGAGGATTGGAGGGGCACTTGAAACCTGGGGGTATCAAGTTCCTTTCCTTTAAAACACTCACCAAATAATAAGGAAAGGAACTTGAACCCTCAGGTTTCAAGTTCCATTCCAGTTTTCCTCGCCAAGCAGGGCCTAAAAGGATATCCCAAACACATTAATTATTTGAACTCATTATATATAAACTAGAAACGGTTAAATCCTACCAAAAATAAGTAAACTTGTCCATTGAAACCCTCTGAAGCTCTTTGTTGCCACCATATAGACAAATGTGCATAGGCCTTAATTTTAAAACTTTGTTTTTAGTTTTTAGGTTTGGCTATGAATGAATTTATCTATGTATCCAATAAGCAAGCTTATGTACAAGAGTATGCAATCCAACTTTTAATTAGAGTGGCTTAGTCTTAATTTTGCAAGCACAGGGCTAAATTTTTTTTTTTGGCAACTGAGAATATTTGGGGGTTTGTTAGCTTTAGTCTTTAGATGCCAAAGTCACCGGCTAGTTATGCAATGAAGTTACCCTGTGCAAGAAGTATAACCTATTAGCCAAACGTCCTTGATGAATTACAATTGCAAAGAACACAGGAAACCAACTCAATGTATACTTCTGTGCTTACGTAATCAATGTACCCTTCTGTGCTTTCACAGGAAATCAATTATGCTGGTGGACTTCAAGAGAACCAATGCTAACCAATAAATAATGCTAATTCAATGCTTAATTTACAGCTATCGTGTCTAATTCCTATTTAAATTTCAAAATCAATTTTAATTTACTTCAAAATCTCAGTGAACTTTCAACTTCAAGTAGAATTCAGAACCAAGTAGAATTCGAAGACAAAGAAGGAATGACAAAAATACAATAGCAATGCTCCGGATCCACAAAAATAAAGTTAGTTTTAGCATGTTAAGACGATCGATATTCATACAAAAACTACATTTGCACACAATAGCACGTCATCACAAATGCGTCCCTAGAAAACTATATGAACTGCAAGACTCAGGTCGTGACCTATAGTCGCAGAACCTCGCTTTGATACCATCTGTGAGACCCCTAACCCTTAGGGTTAGAAGTATCAATAATTTCTTAAATTTCTACTTAAATTCTAGGGTGAAATGGACAGAGTTTCGTCTAAAAACTGACCATTTTTCATGTATAAAGCCTTACATTAATTTGCTGCATCGAGTAGAAGTATAAAAGAATATAGAAATAAGCTTAACGGGTACACGCCGGAGTCCACAACTCTACAGGCCACTCGTCCGGAGTATACCAGACATTTGTAATGACATATTAGTTTGCACTTCATTGGGTTAGCTGTTTCTAGGTTGGTTACAAGTCATCTCTTTAGTTACACTCATAGAACTGTTAATATAGGAGGGAAAAAGTTACAGATTACACATCTTTGTATCACAAATGCCTAGTTATAAAGCACATCTTTGTACCCAGATGTTTAAATCTGCACTGGCATTCAAAGCTCCAGGCATGCACTAAAATCTCATGCAAATTACATATTACACATCCATTGATGAAATGAAGAATCCTAGGAATAGCACGAAAAAGCACAGATAAATCTAGCTGTGATGACACGAGTTAATAAAACAAGAACGTCAAAAGACCTGTATCAGTGGCACAATTTGATGTATCAGATCGAAAATTCAGCATTTCAACTCTCTAGAGTATTAATCAAAGCAAAACATAATACCAGCCAATCTTATGAACACTAGTTATAAGATAGCCAGTTATAAAGCACATCTTTGTGCCAGATGCTTAAATCTGCAGTTACATTAAAACCTATAGACGTACACCAAAAATTTCATTCACATAACAAATACATCCACTGACGAGGGTATGCACATCTCAAGAAACAAGTACAGCTATCTGATTGAGACAATACGAGTTTAAAAAACAGAAACATCAAAAGATCCGTGTTAGTGACCATAGTTTGGTGCCTGCCAGAGACCTAACAACTCTTAAGTGTTTTTAACTCTCCAAGCGATTCATCACATGTCCGATAAACAACATAACACTAGTATAGCAACTTGTTACCAGAACCACTATATCTATTTAAGTGAAAGTATAGCAACTTGTCTTCTGATATAGCTCGACTAGTAAGAAAACATAAGCGGACAAACCTATGTTGCACTATCAATCACATATGCCTATTAACACAATCTCACAAACCTATAAAACACATCTGCCACATGCATATAGAAATCCAATCCCCACAACAGACTAAAGGGGCAAGTAAATAACTGCATTCGATCCAGAATTACAGACAGGGCATTCCAGATCATATGCCAAGCTTATATTGATCATATTCATATTATTCTTCAAAACATCTAGGGCTAAAAATATGACATTCAGTTAACTACAATAAGCAAAAGCCTATAGTTGGGTGCATCAGAACTTATAACTAGACGCCTTATTAAAAGGAAAGAGTAATGCTACTGTAGGAAGCCAGAAACACACACCATGTAGCAAAAACCATAAGATCTAACTATTTCTAAACCATATCTCTAACAAGAAAAACCAAGATCACCTTGGCTCCCTGTGACACCTATATTTGAATGGTAACTAACCCCAAACCTGCCATGATTTCCCTTATGTAATCCAGCTTTCCGCAAAATTCACTTCCAAATTGCTTTCTAAATGTTTTCACTTCTAGAACATTTAACTACTACCCTTAAGTTCACGGGAATTGCAAAAGTACACAAATACTCACAACAAATTCAAGGGAGAAATAACCAGAATTCTTCAAGTTCAAATAATTTCCACTGGTTAAACATAAAACTCTTCAATCCAATTAGCTATTGCCTTAATTCCTATTCAAACCCAACAAATTCAATAGGATTGGAAATACACAATACCTTCAGTAATTTGTAACTAACAAGTTCGATTTCTTGTGTTTAGCCCTAAATTTCTGCCACCAAAACCGTGATTTTTCGGCACTGAAATCTCCAGAAAGTGGTTGCAAGAACACAAAAGACTAATTTAGAAACTTCGAGTAGATTGAAGAGAAGAGGAGAGAAGTGCATACATACCTTTGAAACTTGAGTATAGTTGAGGCTCTGGGTGCGAAACAACGATGATTCGAAGCAAAAATTGCAACACCGAGAAGCCAACAACACTTTTGGAAGCAAAGAAGATGAGAGTGTGGGCAGATTCTTTAATAGTCAGGCATGAGGGTTCTGGGTATCGCATTTGAGTGTTCTGCATTTAAGTGTTCTGGGTTTCGCATTTGAGTGTTCTGCATTTGAGTGTTCTGGGTTTCGCGTTTGAGTGTTATTCAATTCTGCATTTGAGTGTTTTAGATTTCTCGATTTTGTTGGTAATGTCATTCAATTTTTGAGTGTTCTGGGTAATGTTGTTGCCAGTTCAGGTTTTTCTTAGGGGGCAGATTCTTTAATATTATAGTTTAGGTTCAAAACAAGTACTTTTTTATTTTATTTATTGTCAAATGTGTATTTTTCAAATAATTATTCAATTTTTCTTGCAATAACATGCTTTTTAAATACCAATAGAAATTCCTTTACAGATGAATATGCTGGTAATATAATTACAATACCAACAGACAGGTAGATTGTTGGTAATATGATAATAATACCAACACAACATTTTTATTTTGCTGGAAATATTAGGACCGATTCTTTCCTCCAAAATTGAAAACTTTAATACCAACAAATAACTGAATCTATTGCAAAAACTCACCATTACCAACAGACCTTATTTTTTGTCACTAGATATTTGTTGGTGAAAGCTACTTTTTTTGTAGTGAGACTAGGTGAAACTACTAGGTTATATCCCCTTAGGATATGCTAAGCAAAATTCTAATTCAAGCGGTTTTGATTAACAACTGCAAATAAACTTTTCTAAATCAAGAAGAGGAAAATGTCTAGGAATTTTCGCAGTTATGGAAGAGAATTGGATCAAAATTAATAAACATGTGCTATTCTCTAATTGGTTAATTTCGGGAAATTACAATCTATACAGAAACTTGATCTATTCTTTTGAAATCAATCAAATTTGCCTAAACTAAGCAAATGCCGCTCTTTCAAGCTAATTTGACTTAATTCAAGTTTAATATTTTCGATTACTTACTAGCCCTCCTAACATATAATTCTCTCTTTTGAGACAAAGTTATGCTAGGTCTATTCAAATAGTCCAACAACCAAATATTGTCTTTCGAATATTCACTCGATTGTTTCAAGTGTGCAAGTAAATCTTGGCCATACACAACATGAATAACACTTGATAGAACGAAATCAAACCAATTATGAAAATAAGCACAATTGAATAAACTAAACCATGATCCAACAATAATTCGACAAACTACTAAATCACCAGATAAAACAAGACTACTCAAACATGGGTAAATTAAACATCTAAAATGATAAATCTAAAGAGAAGAGAAGAGAAGAGAGAAGAGAAAAGAGATGCTCAGCCAAGATCGCACTTGAACCGTCATGCGAACCCGGGGTGGAATACTTGCAAATCTTCCCTTCAACTCTATCTCTCTCTCTCTCTCTCTCTAATATAAAATCCGAATCTACTTGAAAAGAGGAAAAGAATGAAATGGGATGGATGGGATGATTGGGATCATTGCATTCTACTGTAGAACGGGGCTATTTATAGGAGAGCTCGATTGATCTCAGCCACACGATGAGGGAAAACGAAGAGGGTAGCTATTATAGGGCTGCCATGGACTGTGGCATCCACCACGAGCTAACCGTGGTTTGGGCTAGTTCATCATTCTTCTGTTCTTCCTCTTTTCCGCGGGCATAGCAACTCAGGGGCATCCGTGGTGAGTTAAAATACACCCATATAGGGTCAAATGTTGGGTAAAAAGGCCTGAAATCCTATAAAACGCATCAAATAACTATAGCCAAGCATAAATCGAGAATAGGAGTGTAAATAATAACTTAAAGCACATAAGTTTCCTTAAAAATGTGCCAAAATAGCCCTAAAATGATATACAGTTTAAGCACTTATCATTTAGAAATCTCGAATTTATAGAACCTTTAGTCTTTCAAGCATAAATACCAGCCTCATGGACCATGGGTGGCTTATACTTGTCTTTGTAAATTAGAAAATTGTTATAGATATTTGTTAAATCAATTTGTTAAAAAGTTGGTTACAAGATGTTAGATAAGGTTTTTCTAATGTTTAATATTCTACTTTGATGAAATTCTTGCATTAATGCTAGGGTTATCAAAACTAGTAGGCTTTATATTAGAGCTAGACTAAAGTAAACAAAAAACTACGGAAAACTAAGGATGAGCTGCTGGGGGTTGCCTTCAATAGTCTAACACATGAATAAATCATCTTGTGTTGTTAATGATGAATTGCAATTTTTATGATGGATATGGATTATGCTAAGTGCTTTCCATTCTATTGCTGAATTTGATAATTACTTATTTGATTTTCAGTTTATTTCGTCAGTTTGTAAAAATTTTTAACATTTTAATTTTTTATTATTCAATTTCATTACCCCCCTTAAGAGTAGTATTTTTGGTATGTTCATATTATTTTAGATTAGCTATATTTTATGTTTTAGTCTGGTTTAATTTTTTGATTAATCTTGTGTTCTAATTTTGTTAATTCTTATCGATTTCTTACAATTAATATTAAAAGTTTCTTTATTTCAATATTTTTAAGCTTTAAGTAATTTTAGGGTTTAGTAAGAGTGACACTGTGTAGTGATTAATTTTTGTAATTTTTGAAATTTATTTCTAGAACTTGTCCTAGTTTATTAGTGTAGGTTTTTCTTTTGCAAAATTCATAAGCTAAATATTTTAACATTTACTCTAAGAGCCTAGAAAACTAGTTCTTACATTCTAGTTATTTGTTTATTAATTTTTGTATTAATTTTATTGTAATTTTGTCATTTATTTATTTTCGGATTTTGGTTTCTGTTTTCGTTTTCTACAGTAGTTTGCTGTTTTGATTTTTGTTGAAAATAATTAAATACATTTCTATGACAAGTAATTTAAATCCTTCCATGTTTTTATTTTGGGTAATTTTCTATAATTTTATATGTTAATTTTCTAGTTTATTATTTTCTGTTTTTATTTCTATTTTAATTTCTTTATTATTTTCTATTTTTAGTTTTCTAGACTATCTGGGTTAGGTATTCTCCATAACATGGGTGGTATGTGGCCATCTAACCACTTAAATATTACAACACTTTCACTTTGCTACACAAGACTTATTTAAGATAACTCTTTCTTAACTCATCTCTTACGTTTCATATCGGGAATTGGGTGTGTAATCGTAGAGTAACAAGTTGCGGTGCATTATGTTACCATCTAACTAACATAACGCATTTACATTAATGATGCCTCAAGTTATCTAAACATTTCTAGATGTATGATATAATGTGACTGCATACACCAAATATAATCACCGAGGCCCATATTGTGAAGATAGATATATTCTTCATTAGCTCATGATACTGTGTCATAGCCTAATTGCATTCATAACGTGTTCCACTGAATCATATACGACTTCGCCCTTGGAGTACTCATTAAAATAGCAACATAAAATATTGACTTTATATCATAGTTTTAAGTCAAAAGGCGGTCACATTCAAACATACCTTAAGGCTACAAGGACACACATCCATAAAGAAGGGAACTATTTGTCACTACTAGAAGGTCAACATAGCATGCATGATATGATATGTGCGTTGAGGCATAGCTCCCCTGAATTGGGCATTTTGTTCTTCCATACCATGTAAATCGTAAGTCAAGATTTTACTAAAACTCTAAACCAAGCCACTAGATCAATATGCTTGATGTATCTTGACATTCGCAATTCAGCTTTAAGGCTTTCACATGAAAGAGAAAATTTCATATATAACTCAATAAGATCTCATCTTAGACTTACTAAGGCAACTATTAGAAATAATAATTAATCGGTTACACTTAAAAAGTATGAAGATGAACCAATATTACACAACTAGTGCTAATATTGATCAATCCTACCCTAACCACTACTCAAGCACCAGGGCGATTGCCCACATGATAAGGTCAATCAAAAGCCAGGTGACGTTTCATTGTGCCTGAAGTGTACATTCATGAACATTTAATAAGAAACATCAATCTTTACTATGCAAATGCTCAATACAAAACAACCACATCCATCACAAAATAAGATAAATCTAAAAACTAAATCCTAAGGAAACCTAGATTAATCACATGAGCTCTAAAAGCATCTCTAGGAATAAGTTTAGTTACGGGATCAGTGGCGATCTGAGTAGTAGATGCATACTTAATGAGAACTTCCTTTCTCTTTATGAGATCTTGAACAAATGATAACCCCTCTTAATATGCTTGGCATTTATATGGAATTTCACATCCTTAACATACGGAATGGCAACGATATTATCGCATAACATTTTAGCAGTTAACCCTGGGAATGAGATTAAGATGCTGAAGAAAGTTTCTTAGCTATATTACCTCTTGAGCGGTGAAACAACATATTGTGCTTCAATAGCCAATAATGTTATACAATCTTCCTTCCTGCTATGCCATAATATTATTCTTCTAGCAAAGATAAGGGCATATCTTGATGTTGACCTAGAGTTATCCAGCTCACCTTTCTAATCAGCATCTGAACATTCCCTTAGCTTTATGTCCCCACCATGATAACAATGGATTAGAGCACTTGTACTAAGAAGGTGGTGTGATTTCTCTTGACAGCTTGCCAATGAGCTGATCTCATATTACTATGGTAATGGGAACTTTCTTAGAGCATTAACCATCGCACCCTAAAGCCAACATTGTCCATGCAAACTTAACAATTTAGTTTTCTTACGAAGCCAACTGTAAAGAAATTGTTTGGTTGTGTATACAACATCACATACATTAGGATTGCTATGGTGCTAGCATAGGAAACAATTTTTATTTATTTTTTTTTATTCATTTGTTTTTGAGTGTTAAGACTTGAGGTTAAGCCCTTGTCAATGGGAGTGTCAAGGGGTTTGAAGTAATTCATTAGAAAGAATTCCCAGACCTTTCTAATGTAGGCCTCCTAGTATAAAACCAAGCAGCTTCTTAAGACGGTTTTCAATTATTTTCACACATAAGGCATGCCTTGGCCTTAATCTCAAAGTCGAAGGACATCCATTGCTTGGCAGCTTTGATAATCTCTATGTTGTTTCTAGCTAATAATATGTCATTGACATATAAGTAAGAAACATAATCCCTTCTGTTGTTTTCCTGACATAGATGCAATGGTCTTTTAAAATCATAGACAAACCAAAGAAGTAATAGCTTCATGAGATCTAAAATACCATGATCTGAAAAATTCCTTAAGATATTATATGGATCTTTTAAGACAACAGACTTTAAACTCTTGTCCTTTTGATACAAAACATATGGGTTGATCTAATAAATTGCTTCCTCAAGGACACCATTGAGAAAAACCATCTTTACGTCCATTTAAAATAACCCTAGTCAGATGGGCAACTAGGGCTAGAAGCAAACAAATAAAGGTAAATCTCAACATGAAGAAAATTTTTCTTCATAGTCTATGCACTTCGCTAATAGCTGAACCTTGACCTTATCAATTAATCTATCCACCCAATGTCATGTCTTGAAAACTCACTTGTTTCTAACATATTTACGCTGTGGATGAAGATCGAATAGATGCTAAAGCTTATTTCTTACCATTGAGTTAACTTCGTCCCTTATGACATTCATCCACTTTTTGTGGTTTATTGAATTGATAGCCTGTTCAAAAGTGGTAGACCCTTCCATTTGTAAAAGGTTGTTTATGAAAAGTTTCTCTTTAATTTGATAGTATCTTCGAGGAATTCTTTCACGTTTATTCCTTTGTATTTTAGGACCTTTACTAGTCGTCTGATCAGATAGAGGATTTCTTATCCTTTTCCTTTAAAGTACGGGATCTTAAACATTATCATTCCTACTATCCCTTATAGGTGTGAGATCCTATCTAAGAGGATTGGCCTCACATTCAAGGCTTAAAGACTAAGGATGATCGACATTTTGAGGTTAACTTGCCTGGTTAGACAACTTTTCACCATTTAGAGTTATGAAACTACTCCAACTATCTCTTCAAGGTGGAGGAAGTGTCCTATCCTTAGTGACATAGTGAATATTCAATCCTTCC